>CAJINU010000072.1:12363-214054 GCA_905178165.1 Amoebophrya sp. A25
GGGACTTACGAGACACTTAACATCAGTGTCCTTTAAGTGCCTCGCGAGGCACTTCCGACTTCGAGGCACTTAACAGCAGGCTCCCTTAAGTGCCTCGCGAGGGACTTACGAGACACTTAACATCAGTGTCCTTTAAGTGCCGTACGACGCACTTAACAGCAGGGACCCTTAAGTGCCTCGCGAGACACCTACGTGGCGCCCTTATGTGCCTCGCGAGGCACTTCCGAGGCACTTAACAGCAGGCTCCCTTAAGTGCCTCGCGAGGGACTTACGAGACACTTAACATCAGTGTCCTTTAAGTGCCTCGCGAGGCACTTCCGACTTCGAGGCACTTAACAGCAGGCTCCCTTATGTGCCTCGCGAGGCACTTCCGAGGCACTTAACAGCAGACTCCCTTAAGTGCCTCGCGAGGAACTTACGAGACACTTAACATCAGTGTCCTTTAAGTGCCTCGCGAGGCACTTCCGACTTCGAGGCACTTAACAGCAGGCTCCCTTAAGTGCCTCGCGAGGCGCTTACGAGGCACTTAACATCAGGGTCCCTCAAGTGCCTCGCGAGGCGCTTACGAGGCACGCGATGCTTCCCTTACGTGCCTCGCGCATCGCTTATGCCTCCACGTAGAAATGAGCAACCACATCAACATAGGATGCCTACTTGCAGATACATCTACTCTAAGCGCATTTGCCGTGCCGAAATATATATGACGACTAGTTGCGAGTGTGGAGAGCAGTCGTTTGAAGCAGCCATGGACTGTTGTTCACAACACTTTTCAACGGAACCACGCTCGACCACAGCATCGACTGCGGCATCGCGGCAATCCTACATCTCTTATGGATGAAGAGATTTCATCAGAAGGCTTCTTGAAAGTAGTTTTCCTCGTCGGTCTCGACCGTTGTTCTGTCTAGAATAATGTTACCTAGAAGACCGTTACGTTGAACCATGACAGGGACACAAAAATGGCATCCACCGTCTAATCTATGAGGGCATCTGCGCTTAGCCTTTGCGAAGTTTGAGTTATGCAGACGGGAAACGAGCAGGGAGCGGAGCTTTAAAAGACATGTAAGCAAGAGGAGGATATGATGAAATAAACCGGCCGTCGGTGAGACCTGTATGTAATGATAACTTTTGTTTTGCCCTTTTTTCCTCAACATGAAATGAATGTCCATGTGTAGTCCATATGTATCTACGAAGGTACATGTTTTTGATGAAGTCGTGCGCTAAGAATGCCTACATAAAAGTAAAAGTCAAGAATTTCGTTTTCATTTTGCGATCTCAAATCTTCATACTTTTTCACAACTCATGTCACGCATACTCAAAAGGAGATTTGTTAGGCGTGAGCTGTGCGTCACCTAGCTGTGTAGGAGCTCGACTCATACGGGAAAGATGTGGTAGTTGGAGTAGAATTAACGTCAATGTACATGTAGAAAAAGAATACTGCTCTCTGGAGGTGGACGTAAGCAGTATTTCTCACACACCGAAGTTCTACTTATCTTCGTCTTTGATAGGTTGTCCGACAATGTATAAAATTTTTTGTTAAAAATGTCTATTACCATAAACTTGGGTTCATCTCTGTGTAATTAGTGTACGCGCTGCGTCGTATTGTTAAAGGGCTCATGTAACATTTTTTCGCTATGTATTTTTGTTTTCTCCTTAGTGATTTCGCATCAATATCACCATTCACCAAATATTCAATGCAACAAAATAACAGTCGTGATAGGCCGACTCTCTGTCTCAGTAGTAGATATCGCCGATTCTCTCTTTTTCCTAAGTAAAACATTGATGTGAATCCACAGTGGTCGTGATGGAAGTCACCTCGTCGCCGGTCCTTGTCCGAGTGTGCTGTTGGACGCGTGTAAAATTGTCCATGATAGAGATGAAGATCTTGATTGATCATGGAGTCAAAAAAATGTGAACAATTCTCCTGTCTGACTGTGCGCTGTAAATGTAAAGAAGTCGTGTTTTTGGCTCTTCAGTAGCCACGAAAGTCTGCTGGTCTATCTAGTGGACCCACACCTAACCTAACCTAAAGAATCTGAAGAATGAAGGCACATCATCATCGTCGATAACGATCAACTGGTGGGACATCAAGAGAATACACTTCACTCGTAAAAATCGGGCTCAACTATCTCAGAAGTAGTTTCAAAGTGACCAGGATCATGATGGTTGTCCTTATTGCGACGTCGCGCCTCGGCGTTGCGGGATCTATCAGACACTGAATTCCCATCTTCTCCCTGTGAAATAGTAGTCTAAAAGCGATCTTCTACGGGATTACAACCGCATTATGATTCAATGCGACGAAGGCTCAAGCCCATCTCAGCTACGTTATCAGGACTCAGTAGCGTTTTCGGAATCTGGCGTGTTTGTTCAATACCTTTCCAATAATTTCGACCTGTCATTGATGTTGTGATTTCTTAAGTATCTCGATTGCTCGTACCGTGAAGCAGTAGTTGTACATCACAAGCGAATCATGAATCCTTCTGAATGATTCAATAAAAACTCTGATTCTAATATTTTCTTCTATAGCTGCGGTAAACAGCACCAAAAAAAGAACAATGTTGCCGTCAAATTTGCTTCACACGGCTCTCAACCATCAAGTGATGGTTGAGTTGAAGAGCGGCGAAACTTATTCCGGACTTTTGCTCAAAATCGACAATTTTATGAATGCTCAGGTATTTCTTGTTAAACAAGAAATTTTGTTGGACCGTGACGTTTTTAGGAAGTGCTGAACTGACTCTGCGTTTCAGCATGTGATCATGAAGATATGCTATACCACCGTGTGTGTGACTATGCTGTTGAAAGTACACAAAGAACTCTTCTTTTTTGAACATCAAAGAAATCTTCATCTCGTCGACGTCTTCCTGACACCCTCTATCCAGGTCCGCGACGCCATATGTGTCGATGCACATGGAGATAAATGGACACGAGTGGCGGACGTTTATATAAGGGGGAATAGCATCAAATACCTCCAGATACCGCCAGAAGTAAGCGATATGCTGAAGAGCTCCGAAGCAGCGAACAAAACAGCGATGGTCAAGTTATGTCGTTAATACACCAGCCCAATGAATATATTTTTAGTTGTGGCTGTACCTACTTCCGCTTGTGATAGATTAGTTTTTTTTACTTCATCCGATAAATGCATGTACTTCTAGTTTGCCTACTTGTGATGGATTTTTTCGTAGAGAGCTCCTTGGTGCTGATTTTCTCAAGGCGTTTGGAAAATCTCAATCTTAATCTTCTTATTTGTGTTAGACTAGCGTAAACTTTCTTACTACTACTTCCGTCTCTAAACCCCGGTCCAAACCGCGCAAAAGGCAAAGGCAAGGGCAAGGGAAAGGGCGAAGCAGCTGGACCGCAGGGTCGTGGCGAAAAAGCAAGAGGGCCAGCAAGAGCGAATGATACCGGTGCAGCTAGACCTGCAAAAATGCAGAAACGATAGAGACGACACACTCCTTCCTCGCTTCTGTCGGGTATGAGAAAAGATCTTCCTCTCGAACAAAAGATCTTGAAGTGAACTCCTCACACAACTTCTACATACATTCACATACAACGCGCAGCAAGAAGAGAAGCATTAGTGTGTGAACAAAAAGACGCATAAGGATTTTCCATCATGTTGTCTCGTAACAAGATATTTATCTCCCCGTTTATCCAATTCCCTCAACTTTTACACGCAAATCCGCAATGATCCTACCACGCGCGTCCGCAACTTGCAAATGCATTTTGGCGTCATCATGATACTGTTCATCTGAAAACGGCGAGATGCACTATTTGTATATTGTATCAGAATCAAGTGATGTCGGTTCGAGAGATCAGACTAGGAAAGTCACTCACCCACACAGAAAGATGAGAGTGTTGATGAGCCATGCACAATTATATGCACCCGCTTTGTCCTTCCCAATTCAAATTTTTTTGCTACTCGAAAATGTACTAACTAACTAACTAACTAACTAACTAACCTGAAGGAGCCTCGCTCTTCCAGTGGACCTGCACTGAGAAAATGACCTGTTGATTTTTCATGAGTACTTACATCTAATGAATAGTTACCAGCTATTAGGTGATCATTGTCACAGAATAAATTTATCCTCACATCCCCACATCATCCTCACATCCACTGTCAGAAAACAACATGACCCTTCTTCACAATGTATCATCGGAGGACATCAGTCTGACCTCATTGCTCGTTCTCTGTGGCTTGTGGGCCGTGGCACACCTTTGGGGATGCTTTTTCAAGCACTTACTCTCCACACCGCCGCTATTGGGGTATCTCCTTGCAGGAATCTGTTTCCGCAACGTGGGTAGTGCGGTCGCAACCTTTGCAGTTAGGAGTACCACTGGAGGACAGCATCATGGAGCAGGCGGTCTTCAAGAGCACACTGAAGATGCGAGGAAAAGACACGTGGACTTGCTGATTCCTTCAGCGTTGTCGTCTTTGGTTCGTACCATTGGTCTAGCCACGATTCTCATGATAGCAGGCTGCGAGATAGACTTCCCGCGAATCCGGAAGATGGGTGGTCTGTGTCTTCGACTGACGGTTTTGCCTGGCGTGTCGGAGGCTTTCGCAGTGGCCTTGCTTTCCCGTATTCTTTTCGATTTTCCGTTGCCGTGGGGGCTCACGTTGGGTTTTATTTTATGACCGAAAAAGATCATTCCTAATAATCTTCCGTTCCTTATTTTACCTAGGTCCCCCATCATCCTCGGACGGAGGCGAGCATGTGCCTGTGGGGCTCGTTGAGAAGGATCCACAACCTAACCTAACCTAACCTCTCTTCAGGATCATACTTTAATCCTTCTCGGAGCAGTCTCCCCTGCAGTTGTCTGCGGTGGAATGTTTGCGTTGCAAAAACAGAACTACGGCGTCGCCAAAGGCATTCCCTCGCTAGTTGTTTGTGCAGCAAGCTTGGACGATGTAGTGGCGATTAGTGGGTTCACTACCAGTCTGGGCTTAGCAATGAGCACTTTAGAAGGCGACACTGCGCACAGGAGGTCACTAGAAGGAGTGAGCACGTTAGAAGGAAGTCGAGAAGCAGCGTCAGTGGTTGGTGCGTCGTGGAATGGGCGATCTGAGGATCATAGGTTCTTGATATCAGGGACTTCGCCAGTGGTTGGTGCGTCGTGGAATGGGCGATCTGAGGATCATAGGTTCTTGATATCAGGGACTCCATCCACCTTCCGAGGCCTGATTGGATTGCCCCATGTGCCTGCGCACCCGACTTCGCACTGGCTTGCACTCCTTCATGGTCCTACGAACCTACTGATGGGTGCGTTGTTGGGAGTCTCATTAGGCTTTTTGTTTGCGAAAGTGCAGATGAAGTCATATGGAACTACCCACGTCCAGAAGCCGCGTGGTGGAGGTCACTACAAGTTCTTCGCCTTTGCGGTCTTTGCAACGGGTACAGGGGTTGCGATCACAGCGGTGCATTTCCAATACTCAGGCGCTGGGTTTTTGGCTTGCTTGTTTTTTACCTGTGCTCTGGCACAGTTTACACGAACCCCCTCTGCTGGGGACGACGGTGATGCTGAAAGAGAGGACCAAGTTGATGCAGTAAGAGATGGCCCATTACCTCCACAGACTCTTGGTAGTGCAGGTCACTCGGATGCGCCTGACTTGGAACTAGACGCCATGGAGAAAGCGAATGTTGGCGTGGAAGAGGATGACGATTTTTGGGACAAGGAGGATATTTCTCTTCCACAACCTTCAGCTGCTCCACAAGGAGGTCAACATGCGGCAACGCCTGAAGAACTACATCATGATCATGCTGTGCACAAAGATACGGAGGTTGGAATGGAGAAAGACACCAACATCATAGAACAAGTGTGCGAGGTTTTGAGCTTTATCTGGGAGTTAATTGCTGAGCCGCTTTTGTTTTCGGTGATCGGATCTGTCGTAGACGTTCGTCGCTTGAATTTCCCGATTCTACCACGCGCTACTGTGTTGATACTCGCATGCGTTTTTTGTGTACGCGTTCCGGTTGCGATGCTGGCAGTCGGCTCCTGTGGGTTGAGGGCAAAGAACGAAAACTTCATGTCCGTAGATGGTAGCTTAACCAGGCGTCGAGAACAAGGCCCTATACTTAAGGCCGCGTCGTGGATCTTTTTCAAGTAAACTTAAACTTTGTCATCTTTCCTCGTAATGATCTGATACTAAATTTTGAACTTGATGAAACTGCTGGGTACACCTATTTCTGCATGCACAAACTTGATGAAACTGCATACACCCACACCCCAGCTAACTTAGCAAAAGCGCAAAGTGCATGTAAAAGTGTAGAATCTAGCTCTAACATTTTGACGCTGAAAGAACGGCTTTTTATAGGGCTTTCCTGGATGCCGAAGGCAACGGTGCAGGCAGCCTTGGGCTCTGTGCCTCTAGATCGAGTAAAGTTCGCTGCCGCAGCCTCAACAACAGTTGGAACGGTTGCGTCAACAATAGAAGGCTCCAGTAGTACCCAAGGAGCAGGGGGACCCGGACAGACACTTGCTACGTCACCAGCGCCGACTACTGCGCATGATTTTTTTCATCTCGGTCTGCAGAAGGTGCATGATGCCGCAATGGGACAGGGAAATGGTTATGGTTGAAAACTACAAGTACATTTGTTTATAGCTTGACAAGCTATACTTCTAATATACAACTGGGTGAGAATTCATCCAAACAAGCAAGTTGTAGATAGTAGTTTTCTACAACGAACAAGTCAAACATACTGATATCTTCTTCATTTGATTTCATCTAAGCATTCAAAAGCAGTGCTTTACAACTTAGCGGAGCCGCATCCTCTACGGCAGCCATGCCAGAGTGGGCAGCAACAGGTGAGGCGTATGGCGAAATTATTGTCACGACAGCAGTCCTCTCAATTTTGCTCACAGCACCACTGGGTTTACTTGTAGTTTCGAAATTAGGCCCTCGAATGCTGACGAAAGACGACGTGATGGGCAGAGAGGAGTATCATGATGAAGAGGGAAGTAGTTCGTCGAGGACTATAGAAATGACGGGCAGTACTGTAGTTGTGGGCAAGAGAATACTAGATGGAGCGGGAGGTGGGGAGCAGGGGACTTCACCTGGTGCTTCGGGCTATGGAGTTCCCGAGTAAATGCATGAAACTAAACTCTCGACGCTTTTTGCTGTAGACTAGGTTCTTCCTATCGATTCGTCGCATAGCAACGTCGCGTGCTTGCTAGTGTGCAAGACTCCTTTGTTGTTCTCGTATTCATTTTGACTGGTAGGTCGGATTGCCTTTTCGAAAAATTTCGATTCGCTCGCTTGTAATTTTTAGTGCCCAATGCTTCGACGACCCAGACCTTGCTTCGAATTGCACAAATTATCGTCAATTCGTAAAGTTTCTGGCTGTTGTTAACCACAAACACAAGACTAGATACTGCTAACAGAAGTCCATTAAGAGCGCTTCCCTCCCATCGCTCTCCTCGAAAAATTGTAGGTCACAAAATGCGTATTCGTAAGCAGGATGAATTTTGAAAGAATTTGTTTTTTCATCATGATGCAGGACTACGAAGAGTAAGACAGTCTCAGTCATAAAGAAAGCAATATCATGTGAGCGGTTTTCTCTCATAATGAACGCTCGTTATGAGCAGCATAAGAATGAACGCCATAAGAATGAACCAAGCGATTTTCCGCATGATGCGCGAGCGGCCTATTCAAGAACAATAGAAAAAGAAGTACTTGGGGCTTCTACGTAAGAGACATTTAGTACCTACCCGAGCAAGCACACAAGCAACCGAGGTACAACAGCACGACACGAAGAGACAAGTAGGGCAGCTGTTGCAGCACGCGGAGTGAACAGACCAAGCAACGCCTAAAGCACTAAGCCAACCGCGCGCGCGACATCTCCATCACCAACTACCACACTTATACAACTCAAGAAGGTTCTCCATCACTACCCACCACAACTTTATCGAGCCGCAACTTTATCCAACCGCAACACAAGATGGACCATAATCACGACTCATCGATGTTTTCGGTTGGCACTGCCGCCAGCAGTGTCGATGGGTTACCACCTATCGATCGAAAGATGAGGGGATGGCATCTCTCAGACGATCCCGATTGGGCTGATAGTAGGAACGAAGCCATGAGGAAAACCACGATCAAAAAAAGTCGTTTCGAGACTGTCCATAATAAGACGGTACTTACTTCTATAACAATACTTAATATGTGATACAAATCATGTAAAGTGGGGTTTTTGCTACGATAGGTTGGACCAAGAAGACAACAGGTGATCATTGCTGTATGGAAAATCTTCTTTCCCGGTATCATCACAAGAAGGCCAATTACTGGTTCATCGTTCGTTGTAAAAACCACATCTAGTAACGATTGCTCATCGTAACTACACATACTTACACCTCAAAACAACCTCAGACTCCCTCCAGCAGTACTCGAGGTTCTCCGAGAAGCGGTAGTATGGTTCCCACGGCTCCACCCAATGACTCAAAAGAGGAGAGGATCTCTTACGATATTTTAGTGGCTGAACGTCTAGTCGAAAATCCAAATGAGCTGCGGAGATATCAGCTGATTCCAGCTCCGACGCGAAAACGCCGCTTCGATCGTCGCTCACCGTGTGATGCGACGCCGGTGTATTATACCTACTTGACTTTACTCATAAACCCCACAAGTATAGGACGGTACCTCCTTCTTTTGATCATTCCGAGTGATTTCCATTTGTATAACCTTCCTTTGCACCTCCCTTTGATCTCAGAGTTGCAACTGTATATTACTATGAGGATTTTTTTTCATGTTGTTTCTAATCTTAAATTCTGATAAATCTGGTCAGACGAGGTTGTAAGTACGTGCCCACACCTACCCACCATCTACCACAGCGATTTTCTGAATTTCAAGCGGTTTCAAGATTCGATCCGCAAGAAAGAGCGAAACAGGGATATTTTTGCGGATCCAGAGTTCATAATTATGGCATTTGAATGATTACGAGAGCATGAGCATCTGAGGCTTTGACGGTGGGTTCAATGGAGAAACTAGGTCTGAGGAATAGACTCTCCTCTACTTAATAGAGGTACCTCCCTCTTCATCGACAGATCGATACAAGAAGACCTACAACATTTTCATCCACCTTCCACCTTCTCTAATCTCACCTCAATGGAGGAAAGCGCTGACGTTTTCGCAACATCGCCTGGCCCTATGGTGCAAAACCGGTCTTACTCTTTAGACGCGGCTGACACCTATCCAAGGGAGCTTTTGGTTGGTGGCCGTAAAGCAAAAAAGAAGAGGGGAGCAAAAGCTCAAACGCAGCAGAACATGCCACCGACAGGACAAAATTGGGTTTCGCCACAATTGAAAGGTATTGTTTTTGAGATTTTTTTGATTGTTGATTGAAGGGGGTGTCGTCGCAATTGCATTTCGGTGATGACAATTCAATTTAGATCATGATGGTTATTGTCTTACCGGCCACCGGAGAATTTCCAACAAAATCAAGTTCCCAATTCCACTAAAAATCACATCCAAATAGATCCTCGTCGCATGCTTCATCCCCGCAAGTATGAAAGGGACTTGCTGCACGCGAAGGAGCAGAACTACGTTGCACGCGCGGCTGCCAGTGCTAATCTCAAAGCGGGTTTTGATGCCACCAGTTCACGGTCACCGAAACCGAGTCCCGTTGCTAGCGGAAATATCGACTACACGGATATTCTCGATTCACCAGTTACGACTACACTTGCCGTCAAAGCATCTTCCTTACTTGGCCGCGTCCTACTTGGCTCTTTTTCTACTTAGAAAAGAAGCCCCATGTTCCAAGAGTAATAGTATTGCTCTCAGAGAGGAAGATGCGAACGCAGCTGCTCTAAGCCAGAAGCAAAACACAAGCGCGAGATGTATGCCAATTATTTGCTAGAGCAAGAATTGCGGAAACAACGGGAAGCAGAGGAGCAGAGGAAATTGGAAGAACTAAGACTCGCTGAAGAAGAGGAAAGAAAACGAAGGAAAAAAATCGCGGAAGGAAAGTTACGAAATTCTGTTTGGAACTAAAACACAGCAAATAAAACATTCACGTCTTTTACCTCCTGCAAGTATCTGAAAATGTCCGTACGAATACTATGAGCTTCATTCCCTAGTACGGGTACGGCTATTTTCCCTCGTTTGTTCGGATATTTTTAGTCCCTATGGACAAACTATGGTCATACACTAGAAGTACTTGCCATAGTTAATACTTATCGTCCTCATATCAGTTTCTCTCGTCTAATTCTCGGTTTCGCAGGCAAGAAAAAATCTGCTGGTGCCATGTCTCGGAAGATACTCCAGATGCAGTTCCAAGTGTTGGGCAGTGATGAAGGCGCGGGGGCTAAGAAAGTGAACAAATCTGCTATCGACGACGAGGTAGCACGAAAAAAAGAGGCAGAGAAGGTTAAGGCTACAAGAAATCCATTTCACAGGCGGCCATCTTGGTCCCCCCGTTTTCCTTTTGAAGGGAACATATATATGGCGAACAACCAAGTTGCTGCTTAGGATCCCAAGCCCCTTGTTTTGTACTTCGGGGCTCGCTTAAGAATCAACAGCCCATATACCCTCCCCGTCAGTGCCGCTTAGTTCTAAGAAGGAGAGGAAGCGAAAATTATTGGATTCGCCAGAAGAGAAGGCTAGGGTGAAAGAAGAGGCGGAAAAGGCAGCAGCGCGAGAGGAGGAAAGGGCAAGACGGGCGCGAGAAAAGGAAGCCAGAGCCGAAGCAAGATTGGCCCATGAGTTAAGATTGATATTATACTTTTGAAGAATCTGACTTTTTGGTACAAACATGCTTCGAGAATTTTCGGTTGCCCACGTTTCCATCATATATTGTTTCTTCGAGGCGAGAATCTAATCAAAGCAGCAGAGGCAGAACGACGAAAGCGATTGGAGGCTGGGAATTTTTCAGCCGGTGTCATACCTTCAGCACCTGAGGTCGTTGCAGCTAGTAGTTCCTCAAAAAAGAAGGCCACAGCTGGTAGTAAAGACAAAGAGGAAGCTGTAGGGAAGCCTGCTAAGGTGAGAAGTAGAACAGGGAGTAAAGAAGACACAAGAAAAGCGTCACAACTTATGGCATCTATAAGACTTAGTTGTATGTTGATTTATATTGATGTTATTTTCCGATTAGTGAGTCTCCCCTCATCATATTGGTCACTTTCTAGAATTTTTACTGAAGGTGTGCATGCACGCAGAGGAGAGAAAAATGAATAACTTAGTAGGTGAGGATCAAGCTGTTGCTCTCTAAGAACCACCGATCGAGTAGCAAGGAGCATGCCTCCCTCACCAGTAAGGAAAAGCGAGCTGTCGAGAATGAGGAATTGGAACTCATTTCCAACGATCTAGTGCTAGATCTGTTTGCTGGCGCAACGGCTGTTGAAGCAGAAACGGTTCTGCTCGATGGTGGCATGGAAGGCGGATTAGAATCGCTCAATGCTCTACTTCCCGCGGCAGAGCGGTTTAGCGTTGCGCCAGGACCATCACCTGACGATGCAGGATTACAGTATACGCCAGAAGGAAGCCCCGTTCAGGCTCTAGGCTCAAAAACTGCTACGTCAGGAGTAGCAGTCGGAGCGAAAAAGAGTACATTTAATAAACATCAAGAGGCTAACGTGGAACCAGTGAGAGCGACTGAGAACAAGAGTAAATCTTCTTCAAAAACACACGACTTCAAAAATCAAGTGGCTCCTTCAACGAGTTCCACAGCTGCTTTAGTACAAGCACCCTTGGTAGTACCTGCCACTGAGACTGACTCTCAGACTCAAAACTTAGCTCCTCCAACGGGTACTACTTTCGTAGACCCTCGTCGAATGTTGGACCGTGTCGAGCCACATGCTCCATCTGACACGCCTCCAGTCGCGGTTCCTCGAGTGTCGCCACCTAGTACGGCGTCGAGCGTGCGACGGACACTGCAGAAAGCACACACGGTAGAAGGTGCCATTGCAGCAGCAGCTTCACAAGAGGGTCGCGATATCTATTTTTCTGACGAGGAGAAAAGGACGCTGTCAGACGTGTCTGAGGGCTCTGGCGACGACCTAGATGCAGAAGCCTTACTAGCAGAGAGGGAAAGACAAAGAGCAGAGGAAGAGAATTATGCTGGCTCGCTGCTTGAGTGGGCGTTTATAATGAGGCTAGCAAGCGAACACCTTTAGACCTCATGATTGAAGAGGAGCGCAAAGCTCTAAAATGATGAATAAATTGCACGAACGTCGAAGCCCCATAAGATTCGTCCTCAGGTGGAGTCAGACCATCATCATCCTCTAATCCAAGAGAAGAAACCGGAACAACAATATCGATCCTGGTCCAGGCCACTACAATCAAAAGCCGATGTGGTGCGAGGGCGGGGCAAGATGGAGCATGGGCGACTGTCCACCGAGGAATCTGCTACGACAAGGAACCAATTGGTTATTGAAGCCCAGTTTTGAACTAGGTATAATTGGCTATTGAAACGTAATTCAAGAGAACCACAAAGCAGCCACGTTTACAAACAAACTTTCAACTAGCAAGGAAGACCTGTGATGATGAGTATGGTTGCTGCTATCTTGGGCCCATCACTGAGGTATATCTCAGAAGATCTGACCAGTCCTGGTTCTATGTAGAAGTCGCGGATCATGTGCTAACTAAGCTGACAACATGAATATGATTTGTTGTACTGCTTCGAGAAATTTAGACTTTGAAAAGTCCTAGGTATACCTCATTATATTGCACCTCTTCTTTTTTGTACTCTTTGGTCAGATGTTGTCGAGTCAAACAACGAGTTTTGTTTAGGGGAACGAGAAAGAACAGTAGTGCAAAAAATTCCAAATCCATCTAAGTACTTATTCAAAAACACATCTGTGCGTACAGTAGGGCGTTTCTGTCTGTTGGTTTTAACACATCTGTCCTAGGTAATCCATCTATTCAAACCAACAGCCAACCCCGGACCTGGCCATTATGGGGACGTAGGTGGCCGTACATTGCCTTCGCAGGCCAGTTTTTACATGGGGGTCAAGCCACCAATGTGGAAGCCAGAGCTGAATGACCCACAGATTCCGACGGCAACACACTTGTTCAAACCGGGGCCGCCTTATTTCTCCATCAAGGGCAAACTTCCGGCACAGAAGTCTGCAGTAACGTTCAGTTTTGAGTATCGTCCAGGAAAGGAGTTTTACGAGGGTAGTCGAGTCGCCTTGTCCTCGGACCGCGAATTCTTTGACGAGTTTGGGAGTATGTACATTAAGGCTTCCCCTAGTAAGCTTCCATTTTGAAAAGCATCGCGAAGCTGTCATCCTTGTGCAAATAATACGGAGATGAATCAATGATAAGGAGCGTCAAGGAGATGCGTTTCAAGATGGATAAGTGTACTTAAGTTCTAAGTACAGTCTGGATGGCCAGTCAACCAGAGAAGCGGAGCGCTTTATGTCTCCGGAAAAGCGAAGACAATTATCGAAGGCAGAGCTAGACCACGTGAAGAAGATGGAAAAGCGAGCTGCTGGAAGGTTAAGGCTTGCAAGTTGGCCTTCTTATCTGAGAGCATGTCCACCATGGTGACGTTGCTAAGGGGAAACAGGATAGATAAGCGAGCTAGATAGGTCCACTTGCAACTCCTAAGAACAGAGCAGTCCGAAACACGTGCACCCTCTTCCTTAACCGATCATGGCGCGAGCAAAGGGGAACTACTGGGAGGTGAGGATAATTCTAGCAATTTTCACAGTACTCTAGGAGTTGGTGGCGGTCACCAGCATAGCATGTCGACCTTGGGTCCTGGCGAGGACACTAGCATGAATTTTCGATCGATCCAGTCCGAAACATCCCTGATGTACCCGCCAACGTCACATGTAGAGGAGCTTAGAAAACGACACAACATGAGGACGCGGTATAAGCCGAGTAGCTACACGCAGATTGGTCCGGACGCTAGAAACTTTGATCGTTTTACGATCGCCGCAAACGACCGCCGAACAACGCAGTTTACCAGTAGACCGACGAATACACGGTACGATCCTCACGAGAAAAATTGGTACAGCCAAAATCCGGAATTGCTAGTGTCTGCGGGTCTGAAATACGCTAATGCGCCTTCATGGACTGCGGATCCAACGAAGGGGTTCAGTTATGAGAACATTGCAATGGAGTCTCGTATATCTTCTGACCATCAAGTGCAGACGACATCTTCTCTCTAAGTTATAGATGTGACCATCATCTTATCTTATCACAATATGTTGGTTCCTAGTAAAACAAGATCTACTAGCAACTTGTGATTCCAACATCAACTATTACATCTAAGGGAGGCTAAATTTCCATACGAGCAAAATTATGTATATTTCCCTTCTAACCCACCTTGATCGGCAAAGACATAAAGCCGATGGCCCTGGAGACTGCGGGACGAGACGCACCTGTGCGAGACGTATCTCGATATGAGTCGCGGACAGTGAGAACCAAGGCCTCAGGCTTCTCTTGGGGTGCTAGTAGTAGGTTTGGAGGATTGTATTGCTAGTCTAGTGAGAATCGACAGGAGCGTAGGTTTGGAGAACGATGTCACGTAATACGTTATGAAGGACACACACACAAAATGAACTCATTTTCTTTTAGACTTTTGTTTTTCCGAGGAATCCTCGTCATGCTGAATCACTTCTGTATGGTATCAATGGTGCCTATAATCCTGGGGGAGTTGTAAATGAATCCATCTTGTTGTTGTAGTTTTTGAGAACAGGGAATAAATCTATAATCACTTCTTAGGTTGAAGATGAAGACCAAGATGACTGTCTTAGTGTCATGATGAGAACTAGTTTTAATAATGAACAGAATACGCAAGTTATTTCTACTCTTTCTTAGGTGAATGCCTATGCCATAGTGAACCTTTTAGATTAACCAGACAAGTGAACAGTCAGTGAAGACAGGTGAACGGTCGGCGAGTGACGAACTAAGAAGGTTGTAGAAGCGCGGCCTACATAAAGTGGTCAGAAAATATCTATGTCTCCGCCTTCGCAGGTAGGTACAAAAAGCGAAAATTGGCTAGTATTTGTCCTCCTCCTTGTGGCAAATGCCACATGGACGCCAGGAGGACAATGTTCAATCCACCTGCGACGCTTGTTCATTGTATTTAGATGCGCAATTGCGTTTGCTTGGACGACCAACGGTAATAAGGCAAGGCCTTGTAGAAGTAAGTGAAAGGATGTACAACTCACTGGGTGAATACGAGAAGAGACCTCCTGCATTCAGAAGGGCGTTCTCAATGCCACCAAATGAGGAAGGAAGCTAAAAAAAGTCGAGAGCACGTAAGAGTAGAAAAATGCCGATAAGTGCGTGAAACTTCGAAAAGAAAACGCTGGTAGGAGTTAGCGCAATAGCGACTACGCTAGGTTGCATGGAGGTAATACTTATTGATCTGTACAGTAATGATGCTTTGTTTTTCTAAAAGATAACAACAAAAAATGGAGGATCGCTTGGCTTGTTTGGAGTTCTACTGCAGGCTCAGGCCTCCGTCTCCTGGCTGCGACGAAGCTGCGCGAGCCCTGTTTAGTGTGGAAACCGACCATCGGAAGCGGACGTTCTTGCGTCTAGTACCAGACTTAAGAGCCGTCGATAGGTTGTTACCGATAAGACTTCTATTGGCTTGTACTTGTCGTTGTAGGTAGCTAGTAGTGCTGTGATTCCATTGTTATTTAACAATAACTAAAACTACGTTCTGTGGTTACCGTAAAATTATTTCCATTTGATAACCGGTAGTGTAGCTTTCTGTAGGAGGTACTGCGTCACTGGGTGGCCTCACAAGTAGACACGAATAACTGCACAAGAGGTTCCATGACATGACGTTCTTGAAAAACTTATTTGCTCCATTTAATCTCAGGGTCAGTGAAGATAGTCCAGTTTCCTATAGCTCTAATACACAAGTGGGAAACGGATGTGAAGCCACGTCAATGGCGTTGCTCCTACGCTATGCCTGCTAAAGCGCCTACGGAGAAGCTCTGCCAAACATTGGGCAATGAAGTTTTGGACTGGGTACGCCTACAACCAGTGTGTTTTTAGAGTTGATTCAGAAAGGAAATACGCGTTGTTGAACTGAGTAAGAGTACCTACTACCTGTGTTTTTAGAGTTGATTGAGATTTGAGAAAGCTTAAGATTGTGGTTTTAGATTTGATTGAGAAACGAAGCAAGTGTTGAATTATTGGATTGGCCATCTACTTGATGCTCTACACCTCAAAGGTCCTTGACGGTTACAATGCACTGGTTCTTGGGATGGGCGCAAAGGAGAGCGGAAAGTCCTTCTCACTCTTTGGGGATCCAAGATCATCAAGTGAGGACCCACCACCACCCACGACTGGCTCAACAAATATATCGGAGACCTCCAAGTTAAGGGTTGGTGAAAGTTGACAAGTTGACCTATCATGGTTTTATCTAGCAACTACATGAGTATCTATGAGAACCTTTTCCATTTCCATTTTCGAGTGACACAAGCATAGTGATCACCAATTTTTCATCTGAAACCGCTAAAGGCTAAAGACGATCGACAGTGCGGCTTAGTCTACGCGTTTCTGCGTGAGATCTTTCGAGCCAAACGTAGTGGAGGATTTCGCGTAGGCCTAAGTTGGTGGGACGTGCGTGGAAGCGAGGTCAGAGACCAGAATAAGCGACCCGTTTTCCGGAATATCACGAAATTTGAAGTGCTCGAACCTACTTCTTTCCATTATGATTCGTAAACTACTACTATGTATTGTTATTCTTACAACTGCATCTTTGCTTTAGTAGACCATCTTTTGCCGTGGGGATATACTATTGCCATGGGGATGCACTCAAGGATCCCCGTAGGGATGTACTCAAGGATGCTTTCACGTACTACAGGATAGGAAATATTAGGGCATCTCAATCTCTAAGTCCTAGAAGCCACGCGCGTCGTTGACGATTTGCGTTTGCGGCCAAGTAAAGGCAGTGCGAATAAGTCCCGACATCTATTTTTTCGGGTAGCACTTTTCCACGATTAAGGCAATATTGAAGAGGGCTAGAGAATGCGGAAGGCGGTTCGACAAATTTTAGTTTCTTACTAAGTAAGAGAAGCAAAGGTTTGAACACTGACTCCATGACTTAAAGGTTGGCTTTGTTTCCCACTATTTCTCAAAAAAAGCAAGGAGTACACCTTTAACGTTCAGAGGACAACCTTCTATCGACCGTACACTTTGTGGATCTGGGTAACGAGAACGACAGCGAGTGTCGCAGGGATCTTCTCTCCTTGCATCAATTGCTGCGAGACGTCGCGGGTGAAGATGTCATGCTGGATCTTATGGTCTAGAAGATAAGCAGCATGCCCTTTTGAAACTAGTCCTCTACGAGTACTAAATGGGACACCAGGTTCCATGACCACATGGCATTTACTTGAAGTTCTTGCACTGTCTGACTTTATTTTTAATTTTGATCGGTCCTGACTTCATCTCTAATTCCGACCGTTCCGGAGCAACAGACGCCGATGGCCCCAATGCTTTGCTGCGATCTCCCGTTTCTCCGCAATTCCAGAGTGAACGCCAGTTAGGCGCGCTTCTGATGCCGCTAGTGACGGGGAACTGTAAAACGTTTTTGCTGAACGGAGTCCTGTTATGGAAACAGGAGGTTGAGTAGAATGGTGACCGTCTAAGCGTCTCATTAGAGAGGTGGTTGTAAGCGGTCTCATTAGAGAGGTTGAGTAGATCAGGTGGTTGTAAGTGTCTCATTAGCGATGGAAAAGTAGTATGGTCCACATATAAGTGTGTCTGTGTGACAAGAGAAGAAGAAGAAGAAGAAGAAGATGGTTTGACACGAGAAGAAGAAGATGGTTATGCTTTTATAGCCACGTTATATTCTAAAAAGCTGACGAGGTGGTTTGACTTCCTCTTTTCAGCATTCAACATGTTGTGACAGAAAGAAGAAATCTTCAATTTTCTCTTGTAGCATTTCCTCCCTACTTGATGATCAATTAGAGACTGTAGACCACAACGCTAATCCTCGAATCGCAGATGTCAGAGTTGACGATGCAGGAAACGATCAAGAATCTCGACACCGCTGAACGCGCCTCTTTACTATATGGATGATGTTTTTTGCATCCATCAGACCATCGAGGCTTCCCTATAAAGGCTATACGTTTTTAAGGGGAAAGGGATAGCCGTGACGGTCTGCCTAGATGGAATAGACGCCATTCATATACTAGCGACAACATGTCGTCGGATTTATCTTCGCTCTCTCTCCGACGTCGACATAGTACCGCTTGCAGTAGGTTGGCAGGGTTTCCCTGATAAGCTGCGAACAAACAGTCAAGCCTCTGTTGGAGGAGGTACGGATAGGAACAGTTCGGCAGACACAGCATTGGATTATGACGGGATAGGGTTTGTTTTTTGATGACGAAAGAAACGTGGTTATACGTTGATTATACGAGATTCATCCCAATATCAGTTTACGTAGTGTTTTTTTTGTTAATGACGAGCGTGTGATCAGACACAATGAATTGACTTCTACATAATCTCTCTCTCTCACTGAAGAATTGAAATTAAGTCACAATTACAACGTCTAATCCCTATTACGTGCTGCAAGTGCCGATCTTCGTAGTTTGTCGCAAGAGCGACCTACCTTCCAAAAGCTCGCCGACGTCGATGCCAACATCAGCAGTGAGGACATTCAACGTGTACGGCGTTACGCAGGCGATGAAGGCTTTGGAACGGTGCTCAATTCCATGGCGGCTGAAGAAGAGAGGCGGAAAGAATCTACCTTGGAAAGAGGACGCTCTTTCTCAGGACCTTCTGTAGATCGAGAAGAGAGAAATCCAACTCCCAAAAATCCGAACTCATCTAGGATCCGTGAGCAGACACCACGTGCGGCGGAACAAGAGGGAGATGCCAGTATTAAGGCTTACCCTAATAATTGTACATCTTCAGATAGTACGTCTTGGAAGAGCTGTTCCACAACAAACAGCTTCAAGATGAATGTCAAGATGGACTTGGATGAGCTCTAACAGTAGGCGGAACTCTGCTGGGGAAGAGACGGATGAAGTGCAGATCTTCGATGACAACGCTACTCCGAAGAGTTCTAGCAAGATGGAAAATCGAAATGATGGAAACAGAGTTCCGAAGACTTCTTCTTCGACAAACAAGAACGGGAGAAAGAACAATGCCGTGATCGTTGGAGCCACGGTGAGAGCATCTTCGTCCACAGCACCCAGTAGTGCGAGACCCAGTAGCCCAACGAAGGTCGAGAATGTCGAAGAACCCAGTCTGATCCAGTCTTTCTACGGCAATACGAGCAACTATCTGGAGCTCTCGCGTGCGGAAGGCAGCCCTACGCGGAAGAGTCGGGACGCGAAACTAGCACAGGATTACGAAGCGCTTCTGAAAGCGCACAAACGGGTGCTTCTGCAAGTCGAGACTCTGCAAAACTCGAAAGTCAGCGCGATCGAACATGACTTGTTGGTAAAAATTGTTTTTTGTTTGTTTTTTTTTGGCCTGAGAAGAACACAAAACGGTATCAATGGTTGAGTAGATTACAGTTTGCTTTTGTGTAGATACTAGTAATTGGTCGTTCGGAAGATCGAGTAGATTCCTGCTTCCTTCAAATGAACCATTTATTCCCGCCTTCCGCAGACCAGCAAGTACAGACGAGCTTTGTCGCAAATCGAGGCCCTGGAGAATCGTGAGATAGCAGCTGAAGAAGTTGCTGAAAAGGATTTGGAAATCCAAGATTTGAGGCTTCAAGCCGTAGTTAAGGCTACAAGTAGAAGTCCATCTTGTTTACAGGCATGAATCTTGGTCCTCCCGTTTTTCAACAGGGAACTAACGGGGACCCAAGATGCTGGTGCAGATGGATTTCCCTTACAGTTCTAACGTAGATTTGCGCAAGAAACTACGACTAAGCGTCGCGAATTCCCTAGAGTTGATGGGCGTACCGCCGGATACGACGAGGAACCCCTATGCATTGTTTGACGAGTACGAACAGGAGATATCAGCTCTGAAGGCTGAAATGCGAGCACTGCAGGACCGTAATGTACGACTCTCGGTGGAATTGGAAAAGTACTTTTACAAGCTTACTTCGATCTTCACACAGTAACTCGATTTTTCAAAGCTGTAGTTAGTAGTTGTGTTTACAACCGTTGGCTTTTTTTGATACTCAAAAATGTTGATGTTTCATAAACCTTAAATTTCCAGGTTCCAAACCCCTTTTGGCACTCAATCGGTTACGTCCTTGTCGGATCCCAAAGGGGTTCCTAAGTTTGTCCGTGAATTGCAGAAGGAGCTAAATGCTCTCAAGAAGCGAGAGGAGGAATTCTCACGGAGCGAGAGGAGCAACAGACTAGTAAGTCGCTGCGTGGCGGAATTGACACAGATTATGGTTTTGTTTTCGGTGAGAAGAAAACTGTATGTAGTTTAGTCATGACCTATGGCCGCTGGAGTTACCACTATACCCTGTTCGATGTAGAAGTCGAGTCATTTATGGTCCCCCTCGAGAGAGTTTGTTAGACTCTCATTTTTTAAGCGAGTGTCCTTGAGAAAATTTTGAACGAGTTCTACTTCTAACTCCCAGTTATCCCGTGCCGAAAAAGGACTACAGGACGCAACCCGACGTGCAGATTTGACTGAGAAGAAAGCTGATGCAAGCGAACAATTTCTCGAGAAGATCCTAACCAAAGCTCGCGCGACCGAAACCGAGCTAGAATCTGAAAAACGCGCCAATGAGGGGTTAGATTACGGCCCATGTTGCGATTACTTGTTTCATATTTGAATCTGTGATTCAGGTTGATCTAGATCAACTCGTTCTTTTGTACTTTTGTACTCTCTCTGCTTCAAAGCTCATGGATTCCACAGGTCATTATCATTTCTTCCGTACTCTCTGCTTCAAAGCTCATGGATTCCACAGGTCATTATCATTTCTTCCAGATTTCCTTCTAAAGATTTTGTTAAAATATACACCAGGGTTATTCTTTTAGGATTTAGCCATCTCTAATCACAAGCAGAGGTCGCCGGCCTCAAGGAAGCCTGTTTCCACCAGACCCAGTATCGAAGACAGGAGTCACTTTTGACAAAGTTTTTACCTTTGTCCAAGGCTTTACAGCACAATCCGGGTGTTGGGCCGGGAGGTGCCAGCAACGGCCAAGCGTCCGGTCAAGGCACCAACACTCGGGCTAGATCGCGTGCTGCTTCACAATCGCCTCGTTTTTCATCAGTAATAGATTTGGGAGGTGACGGAGGTGGAGGGATGGGGAATATTATGAACTCACCTGTTGTAATTGAGATAATTTTACCTCGAGCTGTAGCACTGTTAGCACTACCTATGTATTCATTGATATGTTTGTGCAGAAGATAAGTGGACCTTTTGATTTACTTTTTCTGTGTAAAAGTAAATTCTATGAGTCAAATGTAAATCATTCATCTGCGTCTCTACTTCTATGTATTCTCTCTGAATCCGAATCTTTTCTATGTAAACTCTGTTACTCAACCGATCCATCTATCCTCTAACAAAAACGAGTACAGTGCCTACACAGACCGCAATTCGCGTACACCAAGGCAGAGTGAGCGCAATCGACAGAGCTTGATCGAGAACTTTTCGAAATTGCATCAATTAAGGGTACCGTCAGCCCGCATCTTTTAGCCGCATCTTTTAGCCGGTTTCTAGTTGAAAGATGTTCGAAGAGTAAGGTTGCCGGTATCATCTCTAAAAGAAGAAATCACGAAAAACCCAGACTTGAAATTCGTCATTCCCCTCTCGAGTCGCGTGAAAGCCGCTTTAGACGGTCTGCTGCGACAACACACGCAATTGGAGCAAAGTGCCGCGAGCGCGTTACAGGTGATACACAACTCAGCGGCGGCTGAAGTTCGACAACCGACGCGAGACGTAAGCATGAAGTCACTCCGGGAAACAAGAGGTGCCGATGCTGCGGTAAATCTCATGAATGCAGATCCGAGAGCAACGCAGAGCGCGGTCGTGATGAGAGTTATGCGAGGTCGTGACTAGGAGAACTCTTTTTCTAAGGCATTCACATAGTAGAAGTTCTCTTTTTCTATGAAAGATCTACGGGTGCTAGGAACAGCATCAGCAGGGATACACACATACATTTAAGGCGTTGCTTCGCCATACTTCCAGTTCGCGCAGCATAAGAAAAACTATGGACACTCTAACTACATGGAAAGTGAACTGGCGAAACGGGGTCGCACGCGGATGCGCGATTATTAAGTTTGAGGATTACGGGTTGGATGCTTGACAATCTACGGGAGAGGAACTGATGTGCTAAATTGGGACGAAAGAAGCAAAACATAGTATTTATCGCCAAGACGCAAAAACATACTGTTTATGATCGCTGAAGATGTTGGAGAACTTATAACCAGTGATCCATTGATTCAGATTTTGCTTACAGTAAATTGCCAACTCTAGAAGTGTCTACTATTCAGTTCTACGACGTACACGTACACATACACCAACATAAAGAAGTTTACTAATTACCAAGATTTTGATACTCGCATTTTAGTGATTGGGTGGTCAAGACTCGCGCATCTTCACAGGCGTTATGAAGGTAACTCTGAGTTCGATCTCTTCTGATGTTGCCGTCGGCGGCCACGCTGAGAGGTCGTTTTCTGAATGCCGCTTTTCTTTATATGTCGCCTAGTACATAAGCACCCGCAGAGAGAGAGAGAGGGAGAGGGCAAGAGTTGATGATAAAGTATGCGCTTTTTTCACTATCAACAGAGTCGTGCAAAGATGGAGGGAATGATGAAGATATCATCAAGTTAGTTTTTTTCTACTGGTCCGAGTAAGTACGTGTACCGGAGAACGAGCATGGAGATCTCCTATATGTACCCCATATCTTCTAGTAAAGTCTTCTGTTCATGAGGTGAATGAGATCAGAGCAAAAACTGGTAACGGCAAGTAGAAGAGAACATACGTGTTATGCACACCTGACAAGAGACTGGCGACAGAATCTTGCTCGCCATATGCATACACTGCTGATGACCTAGCCAACAAAAACTCCACACATTTAGTTTAATGTCAGATAAAAAAGTAACCCTTATTACAAGTGCGAAAACGTACAGTTTTGTATATCTAATGAATGACCAATAAGGCTTAAACTTAATGATCAAGCTATAGTCTAAGAAGATAAATGAATAAGTAGTAAGTTGTCAGTTTGAGTTTCGAAGTAAAGTACTTATGACGTTTTGGTAGAGAAGAAAGCGTTTCACCCAGAAGATTCAGTAGCATCTAGAACGCAGCTTCCAGCACCACATCAAAAGACTCCAGAACCACAGCGAAAGCCTCGAGAACTACTACAGCGAAAGTAGAGCGCCACGAAGAGGATTTAGCTCGTTTGTCAGAGCAGTGCGAAACGCTATGAAAATGGTGTCATCAACCAAAGACAACGGCAACATGGTAATTGCGGGGCAACGTAGCAATTGCGTGTCCAGTGCTTCAGGTCAACGTAGTGATTGCGGCTTCACTTCTGCCAAGGTCGAGCGTTCGAAAGAGCATGGCAAAAAAACGGACAACCACAATAGCAAAATTGCCGACCATGACCACTGTTCACGAGACGGCCATCCCCTGTGTTTCGGCTGTGTACCGATTCCTCTGGCTTGCTTCCTGCACGCTCTCTTTTTGCTCGTGTTGTTATGACTCACTTTTTGTTCGTGTTGTTATGACTATTCACTCAATAATTTCTAGTCAGGCTCCTGAAGGATCGTTTTTGTACTTAGAAGGGCTATACCAGAAGAAGTTGAATCTTTCTACGAAGAAGAATTTATTTGATATCGTCCTAACACGACTGTGAATAGATTTATTCCACCTGCGACAACACACACACACACACAAACACACTGCTAGTTCTACCCTCTAATTTTCGGTATT
This sequence comes from Amoebophrya sp. A25, assembly GCA_905178165.1. Classification (NCBI taxonomy): domain Eukaryota; class Dinophyceae; order Syndiniales; family Amoebophryaceae; genus Amoebophrya; species Amoebophrya sp. A25. The sequence continues at coordinate 36,123 of CAJINU010000072.1, forward strand.
CTCCAGCTCTTCTGCTTATCCGGGAATAAGAACGCCTGGCTGCAGTTGTTTGACGTTATCTCTGCCTCATGTGGAGGTCTAGGCATCTACAAAAACAGCGATGCTTCCTACATGGTTTTTTTGGCGAGTCTGTGTCTACAGTGGCCTCTGAAGATGCTGCGGATTGTGGCTACACTTGCGAGACTGAAAGATGCTGTGGGTATCTACTGGATATGCTCATGATTGGAGGACTCATTAGAAACTTCATCTCTACAGGTTTTTTTTTATTCGAAATGAAAGCACTTTTTTCATCTTTTATCCTTCCCATTTCCAGCTGCTCCCCTCTACCGTCCGCATTCTCTGTTACCGGACGTTGTTGATATTTGGCGACAACCATGGGAATTTCTGTCTTCCGGTCTAGAACTTCTCCTCACTACGTATTTGCTGCTTGTCCATAGGCGATACCAAACTACTTACTGCAGTCCGGTGGCTGAACTAGCAGACTGCATGTTTCCAAGTGACGAAAGCGTGTTAAGACAACGTCGAAAGGACGCTTCCAGGAGACCAAAATGTTCGCCCACTACTACTGACGAAGACAATTACGGCTCAACAATATTATTCTTTTCCAATTCATCCGATGGTAGGCCGTTTCTCTTTGTTTCCGTACTGGGAATTCCAATTCCAGTCGTTGTTTCTCTTTGTTTCCGTACTGGGAATCTAGAGAAATGAGCCAGGGAAGTGAATTGCATCGAGCTCTAAGACCATGTTCGTATTGGTGTTCAAGATGAAGACTCCTCTTCGAGTGCAGATGAGAAAGAAGGACTGCTAACATGGGATACATCAGCGAGCACCTTTAATGGTAAAATATCTCCTCGAACAAGTAGCAGCACTAGAAGTACAGCGTCTCCACGAACAGGTAGCAGCAGGACCCGTAGTACAATACTACCTTCTCGCAAAACTACAACTAGTAAAGTAGCTGATAAGCAATGTCCAGCACGACAAGAACGAGGACGAGCAAGACATCTCTTCAGTGATTTAGACACGACAAACGCTGATGACCAAACCTGCGACTCCCTTGAGTTGAGTTCTGACAATGACGGCAAACGCGACTCCCTTGAACTGACTTGTGATAGTTCGAGTGCTTCGCTGTTGCCTGAGGACCTCTTGTGTCGGTCTACAGATTGTGTTATCCATGTGGAGGATGAGGACTCTGCAGAATATCCTCCAAGGAATGCAGGTGCTAGTGCGTACCTCGTTTGTTTTTAGTATGTACTGGTTAGTAAGTTGGTAGTACTCACTAATTTAGCGAAAGTGCTGTTGTAAACCACAACCAAATGCTCACCTGCATAATGTTCTTGTATCGTTTTCATGTCTGATGCGAAAGCGAATCTATTCGGCAGATTGCCTAAGATCTCCCTATCATTTTCATGCATATCAATATAGACCATATTGCAAAACCAACATACAACCATGCCCACACCAACTCTACTTCTCCAGGTCCGCGTGACAGCATCATGCGGCTGAATCTGTGTGCTCTGGTCGATGAGCATCATCTCTACGGATTCGACAAAGATCTTCCGTATGCGTCGGCCGCCACCTCAGCCTCGTCAGCACACCAGATACAAAATGGCAACATTTTCCTCACCGCGACAACCTCTTCCAGTACTAGTTTCAATCACGACAATAGCGTTTCGACGTTGTACGACTTGTCGAGACTCCTGGGTGACGAAGTGCCGACAATAATAGAAGACGTAGCCGACGACGAAGATTTGCATGGACTGGCGCTTAAGGCTCACGCGCAAGCATGTCCTTCGCATCAAGATCCTTGGGTCTTCTTTTTCTAGTTGGAAAAGAGGCCAAGGATGCGCTCAGGGATGCTAACGCTGTAGCTCTAATGCGTGTAGTCTCACATCGATATTAGACGATATGGAGATTGCGGACACTCTTGATGTTTCACCCAAATTGATCGACGGCGATGAGGGTGAAGTTTCGAAAGTCACGTTTTGAGGCGAGGGCCGTAGTTGCGAGATCTACCCTATCTTTGTTGAGTACGCGGATGGACCGTAATTGCGAGACCTACCACCGCGTCATCTCCTGGCTGTAGTAACACTTCTAGCTGCAGACATCGGTCCCTTGATGGTCAGTTCTGAACCGAGCCAGAGATAAGCTTTGCGGCATCCGACACCGTGCCGATATGGCTAGAGCGATTCTACGGTCTCCCACCGGTACTACAGTACTGCTCGCAGCAACCAGGACCCGCGGACTTGCTCGTCCTAGCTGCGCTTCTGCTACGAGCTCAGAAGAGGGAGTCGCTCGTCCTAGCTGCGCTTCTACAGCGATCTCAAAGTTGTAGTAGGTAAGAGCACATCAACCACCACGCATCCAGCGCTTCGTACCCAAGGCTGAGGCAAAAGGCGTGGGAAGCCAACTAGAAGACAACACGAGTCGCGATTAAGTGAGACTGAGTAATGAATGAAGCACTTGTTGAAGGATCTATGTTCTGAGGAATGAATGATGCACTAGTTTCATTTTTGTTTCGATGTCAAAAATGCTCCAATTTGTTTCGTTATATCCCCTGCTTTTCAAAAGCCATAATAGTTATAAAAAACGTCGTAGGTACAACAACACAACTGGAATTAGAAAAGTCACATCTATCTAGAACTAGAAAAGTCGCATACTTAAATAGAACTAGAAAGCCCAACACATCGCATATGAAACGGATATGGTGAACAGACGATGACGGATAGGAAATAGATTTTATATGTTTCTCGTTTCGCAAGAGCTGCTTACAACTACTTACTGAGCAGATGCTAAGCTCGGAACTACCGAGGGATGCTCAACAAGGGTTCTCCAGATTCAATTGCCAGGTTAAAAAAAAAAGCTCTTCCACTGCTCTAAAGCCATAGGCTCTAAAGTCATAGGCTCTTCAATTTCCATATACAACTGGAAAATCAAGAAAATAGGCTAGACTCTATGGAACGGTTTCGACTTCGTTCCCTAGGGTCTGGTCTCAAGGTTGATTCGGCAGGTCTAACCGGAGATAAATGTCATGATTCTATCCTGGTTTCATGATGAGGAAAGACCGCTGGCGTGGAGAGACGGCCACTTGATTCTGGTGCATCCTCAAATAAACTCACACACCCTAGTTTTCTCTGTTCCTTCAAAAGGAAAATGGTTGTACATCCCCTAACTAACCGTTGGAAGGCGATCATCGTGATGTTTTAGGAAACATAATGATAAAGTAATGATAATAAGTAGTCATCAGTCCTAGGAAATATAATGATAAAGTAACTAGAATTACTTGAGCGCTATAGACTCATTGATATCTGTCTATACTTGATATCGCACAATGGGGAACGCCTTCAGTGTCGTCTATGCAACGGGCGTGGACGAACAAGACGGCAAGCAGTTGACAGTCGACCCATACTATCACAGACACGGCTTCGATCCGGAGAAGCCCTATGCGTATTACGGGGACACCTTTCCGCGACCTTTTTCGCACTACGTAGCACTGCGCTGCATACCAGTTTTATGTCTCCTACTTCAAGTACAGACCTAGTAGTGAGATACTTCAACTCATCATGGGTTGTCTGGTGTCTATTAATGGTTCATGAGTTGTCTGGACCTCGTGTCTAAGGACTTTGGTCTAGTTAGTGTAAGGAACGTTGGTGCCTAAGTACTTTTATGTAGTTCTAGTTAATAGTGCAAGGAGCTTAGTTATTAATCTCATCTTGTGATTTGTTCACTTGTCTAGTCAGTGTCAACTAGAAGACGGTGTAGCTGACAATAAGAAAATACTTGCAAGCTCTACTGCTCTTTCTTCCATTTTTCCTTCTTATAAAACCTTTGTCATGTTCTTTCTTACTTTTGCGCTTTCTTCTAAAAGCACCTTCTTTGTGTCCTACTACTTCTAATAGCACCTCTGTCATGTTTCTTTTACGCTTTCTTGAAGAAATAGACCCGTTGATGGGTTACGGGACTAAGCAGTAAGAGTATCGGTGATGTTGTGAAAATTATCTGAAGGTAAGAAATGAATCTTCTAATGAAACCTCTGCTGTGTTTCTTCCACTGCGTATACCTTTTGCTCTTTGGCGCTTTCGAATTGGTTCCAGTCTATGTGCCGTCTGGAGGCACTGCAAGTAGTCCAACAGCCCAATCCGGTACTGTGGCATTACTGTCGCTTCACACAGAATTCAGTACTTTGTCGAATGCAAAAGCTAGTGCGGCGGCTAGCTTCGCATTGGGACACGCAAGTTTATGGCCGCGCCCAATCCATCTTCAGCAACACCCATCAGAAGTTTCAGGAGATCAGGGTGACAACTGTTTAATATTCTTAGTTTCTTGAGGAAAGTCGCTCCAAATGGGAAAAGCGGTTGAGGATGCATCGCGCGATGGCTTAGCGTGAGCTCTAACAAGTAACAGAGTGGGCTCACGTAGTACAACACCCGTAGCAGCTGGCTCAGGAGCTTATGGCGCTACTGCAGTCGGTGCAGCGTCTGGCCCAACATCGAGCTCTCTCACCAACATTAGCTCGTCTTCACTTGCTGAAATATCTTCATCCACATCTGCTGAATCCACATCCTCTACTGTCGAAAAAGCTCAAGGGCCATCCTCTAGCACCCAGAAGACTTCGACGAGTCCCTCACTGGGAGCTCAAAATGGCGGTTGGAGAATCAGACTACGGCTACCAGCGGGTTCCTACTCCATTAAGGGTCGGCAATTATGGATCGTTGGTTTCATTTCCACAGACAGGGAAAATTCAAAGCCTCGACTAAGCTCGAGGGACACTATTTGGAGTGTTCTAACACGGTCATACTTTTTTTTTCGTCATAGAATAGTTCCGGGAGATCAGGGCTACAGCGGTTTCTTATAGCATTTTTAGAAAAATCACTTCAAGAATAAGAAAAGAGCCTATAGATGCAAGAAACTCTAACTCGAGTTCGTCACAACTATTAAACAATCTAGGTGTGGCGTTTTTGGGAATCATTTGCGCACTAGGGATCGCTCCCTCGATTTACGCAGGTCACGGCTCTCCAAGAGAATACTGTTGGCTTTTATCCTTTCGAGCCTTTTTGGCGGTATTCGAATTTTGGTTGTCAGTCCTATACGTACTAACTACAACTAGTTTGAGTATAAAAATAACTACTAGCACTACTTCTAGTACACTAGTAATATTTCTAAGAGATCACTCATACATCACTAGGCACAACAACTAGCTCATCCATGCTCATACATCACCAAGTACAACAACTAACTCATCCATGTTAACATACCACTAACTCATGTTAAAACTAACGCATCCAAGTCCAAAGAAACAAAATCACATCCGCCACTTCCATTGCACTACTTGTCTCATGAAACAACATCACCAAGTACAACAACTAACTCACTCATGGGCACACATCACCGAGTACAACAACTAACTCATCCATGTTCACACACCACCAACTCACTCGTGCTCATACATCATTCTTTTCAGAGCACGACTAAATCACAGGTCCTTGTCTGTTTGCTCGACGCTTGGACGCTTAAAGGATGTGAAGAATGGGAGGAAGATGGGCAAGCTGCCATGGATAAATACGGATATGACGCTTTCCTCGCAGACCTTGGTCGAAATGAGGGCTGCACTTTTGATTAAGGCTGCACGTTATAAATTATACAAATGTTTCTTACAAGATGATTTGTTAAGTTGAGGCTTAAACTCATCGCGATTTCTTAAGTTGCAGCATGACCACGACAGGAAGGACACACACATTGACATGGCATCATTTTTCAGTGCACCTCTGAGAAGTACCTCCTTTCGATCAGTACTTCTATCAAAGACGCAGGTCAAAGCTGCTGATCGGACCGCCCTAAATTGAGACCGTGAAATTTGGGTTTTGCAGCATACTTCAGTTAGTGGCGCTGCTTTACCTGATACAGGTTCAGTTTCGCTGTAATTCGCTGTACGATTGCATGGATGAGACGGTGCATGTGTACGAAAGGCATAAGGCGGAAGTTTTCGAAGCTTTCGACGTGGAGGAGAAAAAGATGCTCATAGATTACTTATGGAGAAAATGAAGATGACGACTCAATGCGCTAGGCTATAGCACACTTTCGTTTTCAGTGATGCAAGTATTGGCTCGAGAATTCTGCGACCCTCTGATCGATAATCTAAGAAAGTCTAGAGCTGTTGACAAGGTTCCGTCTTAGTAGCACGCAACACAAGACTTTCAAGAAGTTTTAAACAGACACTAACTCTTTTTCTCTTCACTGGAGCCGCCATAGACAGGCGTTCAGGCTGGGGCCCTGTTCTCCTCTAAGCGCCTCTCGTTTCCACCCCAGACAAGGCCCTCGACAAGGATACTCGATGGCGGTTAGCGCGCAAGACGACTTAATCCGGTGGGATAGGCGAGACTGGGACGTTCTGCCAAGGTCGCACTTTTCTGACATGCAGTAGACTGGGACGCTCTGCCAAGAGCGCACTTCTCAGATATGCTGTAGTACCAAGTAAGAATGGAGGTGGATGAACAAAATAAGAAAGAAAATGCACTGTAGAACAAAGACAAATGCACAGTTGTGGACTACTTACCTTATATCTAACTTTGCAGCTATTTCTTGACTGTTATTCATGCTTCATCATGTTGTGGAGAAGAAGATGCTACTGTTCTCGCAATGATAGTGATCATCAATATTTATCAGAGAACTCCAGCAACTTGTCGAAAATATAGAAACGAACAGGAGGCTTCAAAAAAATAGTAAGACGAACAGGAGCTTCCAAGAGGCGTCAACTTTCAAGGGCTTCGCGTGACACGGTCGTGAGCTTCCTACCATTTGCGGTAGAATGTGTTTTTTTTTCTACCGATCGGTGTGCAAAGGATTTCGATTCTGGAAGAAATGTAACGAGAGAGAGCGGTGAGGGTGTTCTTGTCCGTCGTAAAATCCGACGTCGCAATCGTGCACTACGTAAACGTCTACTATTAACGCATCTACTCATCTACTGACTCTCTCCCAAGTACCCCTTTCGTCCTTTCCGTTTTTCCATCTAGTAATCTCCTATTACTCCATTCCTTCTCTACTAAGCTGGCGGCTTTTTGTCTGGCCATGCGAAAAGGTAATTTGAGTTACTCAGCCTTTCTTCTGATTCAGTATTCGAACAATAACTGACATGACCACAAGGGCACTGCTTTACGGAATCAATTCCACTTTTGAGTCATGATGGAGCTATACCCACACTTACGAGCTTTGTTTCTGCATTTGTTATAACGCCTTCTATCCCCTTAAAAAAAGCTTCGGAGAGACAAGGAGAACTCGTGTCGAAGCTCAAACCAAAAGAGCAAAGGGAGTCATCGCGTCGTAATTGTTTTTCGAAAACGAGTGAAAAGTGCGCTTTTTCACGAAGAGGACAGACATTCTTGATGATGCTGGCAAAATTACAAAGCGTGTAACTATATTAGTTAAACTGATGACTGCAAGTAGAAAGGGCACCCCAATAGAACACATTACAGTTGAAGAATGGCGACTAAAACAATTTTAGGAAGCGAGTAAGTCAAACACTTTTCAAGACGTCTTTCTATTCTTCAAAAAACAATCAATGTCCTAAGCTCTGTCGGCGCATCGATCTATCCTGGTATCCGGTACGCATTCCATAGCTGTGGGGTTCATTGAGTTGCACTCCTTTGGCGATAGCTCGCCGTGTTTTGCGACAGCGCGTACTGCACTCGCGTGCACCCTCTCCCTGTAGGAGTAACTAACTTGTCGAGAACGACGAGCGATCTTCACATCGCAAGGGCGTTGGTTTCAAGTCTTCGGCTTCGACTCGTTCAATTGTGACCAAGAAATCATCGCGGTTGACATCTCAGACGAGTGCCCTTACGTTCCAGCCGATCCTTTAAGACTGGCGCTTACCCCCTTGTAACCCTACAGTTTAGTTCCCCCTGACACAAACCTGGAACAACTAAGTGCCTGATGTTGAAATGCAATGTAGCTGATGTGTAAATACGACCCAAACTGAAGACATTTCTCTCTAATCTTCTTCTTCATCCTGGAGCGACGACGTGGCAATCAAGTCAAGATGGACGACTCTATCTCTATCATCAGTTGGCGTCTCGTGGGACGTCGCGGCAGGAAAGGCGTCCGATTTTACCGTGTGCGTTGGGTGCCGTCCGACGTTGTATCGCTGTCTGGTGCAGCAGTGGGAGCTGCGCTTTTGAGCTCTTCGACGTCCTCCATGGCTGTACAGGGGCAAGTCACGCATGAGGTTACGCATTACGGCGCAACTGACATCCAAGAAGACGAAGACACGGCACCCGGCACCCCGCACCCGGCACCCGGCACCCGGCACCCGGCACCCGGCCCTGTCACCACATCCACGGACGCTCCGGTGTCATTTGTTTTAAGGACTGGCGAATGACCTTTCTCTACGCATATCTCCTGCTTTTTCAAGGTGGAGTGTCACATTAGGTATACGCGATAGACAGGCCAACGAATTATCAAGCAACCTCTAACTTTTGAGGAGCAGGTGAAGCCGTGGTGGAAAAGTACTGCAGATCTTAAGCAAGAGCTCGCTTCATTTGGAGAACAGCAGCATGCTTCTAACGGCAAAATGGAGAAAGCAATTACAGAGGTTAAGGAAGAGCTCGTCTTATTTCGACAACAGCAAGGCGTTTTTAACGGCAAAATGTTGAAACTGATGCAAAAGAGCGAACGCGCGCCAGTGGTCGATATGGCGCTGAGGTGACGGCGTGACTGAATGAGGCCGTGAAAGAGTAGAGAATAGAGATCAGGACCATCTGAAATGGCTAGCGGTCGACAAGTGACAGCAAATATTGTCAACCGCAAGAAGATTGATCTGGAGCAAAGCTGCAAAGATCCGCGTAGTTGCGTTGCTTCTGTTCTGCTCTCAGACGTTCTATTTTTTTACTGCATTGATTTGATTGTGTTCGTTGAGCTTGCATCTCTGCTCTTTCGCGGTCCCGGTCAGCGTGTAGCGCCGTGCGACCGCCTTTCATGGCTGTGCGTGTTGTAGAACATAAACAAGAAGAACTGCATATCATGGCAGACAAGGTAGCTTTCTTGGGATTCAACGACGATGCTGATGCCAAGATTTTGCGCACGAAGCTACAAGGTGGAGTTCTTACCGAGGCTACAGTACACTGCGGACCTGCATCGGCTAACCCAAGAAAATGCGGCATCAACTTTGAGCAGCCCTTTGGCTTTTCAAGTAGAGTACCAGACGATCGCTATAGCCAATTACTTTTGCTGCTGAAGGATCCGCTGAGTTGGGCAAATCAACTCAAGCTTCTGGAAGCTCACTGGGAGGTACTGTTAGCAAGGGTAGGAAAGAGAGGTGTTGAGACTTGCTAGATAGATCAGAGGTAATATGATTTTATCTTTTGTCGTCCCCGCAATGAGGCTAGCAAAATTCTGTCGTCCCCGCAATTATCTTTCCAGGTCATTGAGAGGAGCTTGTGCCCACAAGGAGAGCGCGACGAGTTGACTGGACCTATTTCGAGTTTGACGCTAAAGGATACTTCAGAAAGCACAATATCTTTTGGGAGCGGGTTTGACGGTGTCAGAAACATGATCGTCGAGTTGACTAAAATCTCGGAGAGGCTGAAGCCTTTCGGGGCTACGGTCACCGTAGAGTGTGGGAGCAGCGGCAGCGCCCTACGGTCTGCGGAGCTGCAATTGGAATTTTCGAACGAGGACAACATTTCCGTCCTGGTGGAGGACACGGCCAGAGATGTTGAAGAAGGATCTTCCGAGTTCGACCTAGGTCAGCAGAAACTGAATCTACGGTTTTTTGACTTAACCGAGAACGAGCTGCCCGGTCCTTTTTTTGTCGGCGCTTTGGACCAGCATGCAGCCGAGAGGACTCGTGATCTTATATTACAATTTGGACAGAGAGCACCTCCCCGTCTTGTGACGGTACTAGAAGGAAGTGGGCAGTCTACCGTCTTCATCATCCGTCTTGCACAACCTCCCTTGCTGAATGAAAATGACCCGCTCAGTATGGGAAAGCAGCTTGATTTTATCGAAAAGAATAGCGGGGTACTGGCTTACTTTATCCACAGAATGAATCTGCTTTGAAGTGAAAAGAGTGATACTCCTTTGTTTCTTTGAAGAGAGGCTGGCAAATCATTAACAGTATCGTCACCATACTGACTCTCATCGCTTCGCAATCATTTTCCCAGGCTTTTTTGCGAGAATTGTGCGTGTACGGCCGCACGGATTCTGCTATAATATTCGAGGAGAGCACGTACCACTACAGTAGCGCAGCACTCACTAACAGCTTGCCATTCCAAAAGGTGGCCGCGGAGTTGAAATCGGTCATCGAGAATGGCGCCTCTGAGGAAAAGGAGCTTACCGTAGAATGCACATTTATGGAGAAAGTAGAATTCCGGGTGAAAGATGTAGAAATCAAAATGAAATTTGAAGTCCAGTTTGATACGGGTGCGGCAATTGAATCGAGTTCGCCACTGCAGGCGGAGCAATCAGTCTCCGAAGAGGGGACGATGAGCGAGGGGTCTGCCGAAACTGACAATTCGATCTCATGATGTAGTCGCGATTATATGAGATAATGTTTCTGACCACCGCATCTGATATGGCTAGCAATCTCACTGTGAAAAGAAAGAGCTAATATTTATAGTGATGCATTATAGACGATAGAGCACACAGGAAGTACCAGAAAACTGAAAGAGTTATAGACTTGAGACCCATGACATTCCGCCTAAGCAGTGACCCTGGCTGTGCGCCTACCATGTGTGTGTAGCGCCATGCCTCTCCTGGAACTACAAACCTACTGCGGCTGAAGCCTGCAACTCCAAAAAATTGAGGGAAGTGTGTCTCATCAACTTCTTTCAGCAGTGTTTGGCAGAGAGCAATCGGCTATATGACTGCTAGCATCGCTTCAGACTCAAACAAGGCCCTGAGTAGGAGAAACAGAGTCATGCTGGGCATAAGGTGTGTGGAGATGCAGAGACTTTGTGTAAGATTTTTTTTGTTTCAAAAATATTGCATATCTATAAGTATGAGGTGGCCCACCAATGATCTTGAGAGCCGGGAAGGCATGCTAGAGGCAACGATCTAGATCCTACATGATAGACAGATCTTGCATCTAGGATCCCCAGTTCCATATCGTCGAAGTCCTCACTTTTTGCTTTACTTTGTACATAACCTTACCTAACCAATGATTCAAATTAATAGACCACGAGAACTTTGTGTCTCATTATAATCACTGAGCTTCTACTTTTTGGAATATGAAAGAATGACCTTGCTTGTCTCCTCTTCTCGTTGAAATAGAAACGCAAACTCAAACTGTGTCTGTTATCGGCAAAGATAAACCACATTGACTCTTTTCATAAATGCTTCCACCTTCGAGGACGTACTTACATCTACCTATAGTTGTCGTCAGTCATGGGGTGTCTACTGCGTGGTGTCCTGATGCTTTCCCTGTTGAAGAGCCTGCTGAGCCTTTTCCAGCTCTGCTCGGACCACGTGGGCAATTTCCTTCGACCATTGCCTCGACTTTTTTGGCTTCTTCAGGAGGTGGACTTCAGAACGGAGTCAACCACTGCAACTACAAGTGTAGGGGAAACAAGTGCAAATTTTAATTTCGAGGACACCAAGTTGAATCTGTTCGTCAATGCGCGACGTGCTGCTGTGGTACCTGCAAGAGGTCGTGGACACTCTGACCAACGCCCAAGAACTACTACTAGTTTCACCCACGGCGACCGACGTCTGGGGTGGAGACTCGGTTGTATTGCGTTTCAGAGTTTTGAGCAAGGCAGGTTTGTTAAGGCTACACTCGCTGAAGCATCCTCCCTACCATCATAATCCCTGACAGGCATCCGCCCTACATCATGATCCCCGACAAGCATTCCCCTACATCATGATCCCATCAGGCTTTGCTCTTTTTATCTAGTACTTGAAAAACAGGAGCAGTACAACTAGGAGATCCACTTAGTCATACCCTATATCTACTTTGAGAAAATAGTGTTCTTTGAACAGGAAACTATTTTCTCAAAGTAGCGGAGGATGGGAACGCGGTCTCTCTAAGTTTGGCGTACCCGCACGGCGAAGGCACTCCACGAAAGCCGGATCAGATAGCCAGCAGGATGGAAGTGGAAGTGGAGATTATGAATTGCCTGTATAAATAATATGTTTGTCGTTTGGAATCTGAACGATCTGTGGAAGAGGTGGACACGTATTTTGTGGACTGTCGATATTTCAGAATTAGAGGATTGTTGATTTCCCGACTCTCTTGCTTGGTTTCTTTATTAATATACTCTTTCTCTCAAGGTGGAATTAAAGACTTTGAAGCGTTCTCCGTAATAAATCTCGTGATGAAATGCTTGCTCTTTCAAGGTGGGATAAAAGACTTTGAGTTGTCCTAACAAGTATACTTTGTTAGACTAATTTGCGCTTAGAGTCGCTGAAGAACGGGAAACGCGACAGTTTGCTGTTTTATCTAAGTCCTTATAATGAGGCTCGCAATTGAACGCCTTTAACTCATGTCATAAAAAGTATCTAAGTTGTCCTCGTGAGGTCAGCAGTGGCTATCACGGCTCTGGATTTGGTACGTGTTTTGTCCCAAGATGGTTGGCATCATCGATTGCCGGCATTGGCGGACTTCATCCTTGAAGAGGAGACACCTTGGGAGATCGAACGCCTTCTCGGGGCTGCGCCTTTTTTGGAACAAGTTGAAGGTATTGCTTTCCCGCGTGGGTTAATGGTGGAGTTAACGGCACAACTGCTTTTCCCCGTTGGTCAGTTTTTACTGGGTGTTTTTTGGAAGACATCTATTGCTTTCCCTCGTGGGTTGATAGTTGGCGTTGGTTGTAGTTTTGAACCTTGATGCTGTTGCGAACACTACTACTACTACTAGTTGGCTGGTGCTCCCGTCTTAAGTCCAATATTTAGATGAGTTATCGTGTAGAAGCTGCCTGAAAGAGAAGAAGCGGGTCTCTTACGTACTTCCACCGCTTAGGACATAAGTCTCGGATATTCGTTTCTTGGGTTCTATCATCTATAACGCCTGACAGTGAGTGGTCCAGGAACATTCCTTTGACAGAGGGTTCAGGAACATTCCCCTGACAGTGAGTTCATGACGTGGCCTTCCCCGAGTCACTGTCAACATCTCTCTAGGTGGCGGGGAGCGTGTTTTCTCCTTGCGCTTGGAAATTAACGAGAAGGACCTGACGAGAAAGCGGCAGCTTTTTATACTTATGGCCTTCATTCTTGTTGGTGAAGGAGCATAGATACTAGAACAACTCCTACAACGGGGGAGCAGCTTTTGATTATTAGTCAAGGCCTTCATTCTTTGACTTAAGCTGATGGCGACTGCAGCAATTACCTTCATCAGCTGAGGCCTTCCCTCATCCATAAATATGAGAAGGGGTGATGCATGCCCACTCAGCACTCCGATCGTCTAGGATGTACTATTTCAAGGATTGTCTAGGATGTACTATATCGACAGGATGGAAATATGTTAAAGAAGGACATTAAGGTCTAACATAGAGCACGTCCTCTGTTCCGCGTGGTATCAACTACACTTCGTTTCCGGCGGTGCTTTGGCAGTGCAAAAGCTCTTCGACCTTGTGTCGTTGGCTCCAGGACAACTACCGAGAACAAGCGACGCATTACCATCGACAACAAGCGAGTTGTTTATTATGGTGCTTCTAACACAATTACGATCTAGACAACGTCATCATTCTCATTACTAAACGGCGCTTCTCCTGGATCAGCATTAGTATTACAAGTATGTATCTATTTATCGTTCTATACATTTTAGTTCTTTGTTGAGGGCAACAAACTAAAAGACAAAGCATTTATATCTGGTGCATTTATTTCGTCTACGGTCATCAGGAAATAAGTTGACAGCAGGGACATCGCATGCATGAGCATGCGTTTTAGCTTGGGGAAGATTCCAACGATGTCCAAGTTGAACAGTAGAGCATCAATCTATGATGTTGAAATCTGAGAAGGACAGGAAAAGCGTGTTCAAGAAATTGAAATACTCCATTCACATGAAGATCATTGCTTCCAGGTCTTGTATGAAGATTTGCCCCTCCAATTTATTCTAGGTTAGTCCCTCCAATCAAATGTAGGAAGATTGGCCTCTAAAGTTTAGGACCAGCTTTTTTTGCCTGCCGGACAAAGCCCTCTACGCCTGCTGGAACTGGACGCTGTTGCGGAAGGCATACGCGCAGACCTGCCGACATATACAGAGCTCGTCTCCTATGTCCGGCAATGCTCAAAAGTTCACCATAGTACTGATACAGGAGATGCTGGACATTCTTATGGGAAACTTGAGGATGATGCTGGACATTCTCAGTGTAGGAGTGGACCTGGTGGAGTTGCGACAGTGGTCAACACAGATGAAACAGACTTCGAGAATGACGTTGATGAAGCAGAAGGCTTCGAGAATGAAGTTGATGAAGCAGAAGGCTTCGAGAATGAAGTTGAACAATCTAGTACTGGAGGTGTGCCTGCTAGTTGTGAGCAGCCAGTATGTGACGCCACATGTTCCAGCTCAAGAAAACAGTTTGAACAATTCGGGGAGTGCGCTGAAGAAGATACTTAAGGATACAAGAAATCCATCTTCGCAGGCATCTCGGTCCTCCCGTCTTTTTAAAGGGACGAAAAGGAGACCCAGGAAAGATGCTGCTGAAGATGGATCTCTCTTAGTTCTAAGATAAAGAAGCAGGAGAGTTGGAGTTGGAGCGATTACGCGCATTGTATCTGACTGAGGAGGAGCTGGCTTACGGCTCATGGATGAATCAGTCAGCAGCTGAAGTCGAGACATCTTCTTCGAGTACAAGACCGGCATCTTCTTCGAGCGCCACTACGTCCGGTGGATCTTCTTCGAGCACAACTACGTCCCATGGCGTCTCGTTTTCAAATGCAAATACCAGGGGCGTTGTTACAGTTGATAAACAAGATTCTAAAGTAGACAAAGACAACACCAAGTCCCAGAAGCTGCCGAAGCATGTGTCGTTCGAAGAAGTTGGAGAGGCGAAGACCTCTACTCCTACAACTGGGAGCGCAACTGAAGAAGAACTACAGTTGAAAAATGGATTATCACGGGAGTGCATACGTCAAATCACAGCGCTGATGCGTGACGACATATCCCAAGCTCGCAAATTCCTGTTGAGAGTCGCCCTGCGGCTTGTAGGTCCGGGAGCCGAAACCACCTATGGCCCTGCTGAAGCAAATATTGGGCTTGGGCATGGAGAACAAGAGGACGCAGCGAATCATGCTTCCGCTACGTCTAATCGCAAAACTGAGAACACAACTGCAACTGCAACTACTGAAAAGGAGAAGAAGGCCAGTCCTTATGTTGTGCCACCAAGGGAGAAGAAGGCCGTAAATGTGCCACTTTTGTCGGGTAGTGCAAGAGACCCACTTGTGTCGGGTAGTACAAGAGACGTATCGGCATCTTCCCCGTGTAAGAAATCGTCGTCCAGCACTTGTCAAAGCAGTGGTAGTGGTCAAAGTGCTAGTGCTTCCTCGACTAGCGCTCTAGCACCTTGTCCAGACGAGTCTGGACCATCCGACGACGCCTTCCATGCGATAAGAAAAAACATCTTGGAGTTGGCTTTAGCGGAGATTTCACGAGACAGCATTGTCTACGCTTTTTTGAATGGTGATGTTAAGACAACCAAAAAAGGATCCTCGTGCAGTATCATCTTCCTTGGCTTGCTTTTCAACTACGATAAGAGGTTTAGGGCTGGTACCCTAAACGTCTTTTCGGCGGTGGTGCCAGGGATGGAGGTGCATCTCTTCCTTTCGTCTCGGGTCATCAGGAAACAAGTTGAACACCTGCTACGGGGTATTTCAATAAACGGCGATAGCCCTAATGATGCGTTCAATTTCCGTCTTCTGCTACGACGGGAGGGGGACAGGCTTGGCCTTTTTTCAGGTGGCCTGCATGTGGTGCGTTTGCCTGCAGAAGAGCATCTCGTTCGTTTGCGTGCAGAAGTTATGAATGTAGGGTATTCATCTCCTAAGTCATCTGGAAGAGAAAGACAAGAGGAAAAAGGGACCCAGATGATCCCTGAGATGAATCCCCGATACATCTAAAGAAGACGCAGCTTCGCTGTTTTACACGGGACGAAAGCAAGCAATATCACTGGGCGGGGATCAACGTTAAGACTAAAAAAGTATCTTGGTCCCCTACAAGAATATAATGAGATCACTTACATCTTCGGAGGACTGTAAAGCCCTAGGGAGCCCCTTGGGATTGAAAGCACATCAGTAAAGCAGCCTGCTAGTTTTCCCTCTATTCTTAGGCTTATCCCTTCTGGAAATATAATGGGATCACTTACAGCTGGGCTACAACTTTTTACAGGAGGCGATCATGCGCGACGACTCACTTTGCGTATAAGCTAACTGAAAGTTGATCACTCAAATTGATAATTTGAAAGCCAAGTAGAAGGCGCAGTGCTTGTAACGCACTAAGTACTTCAGAACATGTCTAAAAAGGAAGCTTCTTACTGATGAAAGTCCGCTTCTAAAAACGTCAGGTGAGTCCACAGGCGGAATTTGCGAATCGGTTACACCAATGCGAGGATAGTTGCGAGAATAGTAGGAATTCCTGGCGACTAGTGCAAGACCGAGCTTACCGCCAAGAAGTGAGTACAGTGAGCGCGATTCGGCAGCGACAGCAACACATGCAGACCTTGTGGCGCTGGAGGGCAGAAGCAGACGCGTGCTCACAACTTGATGCTGGAGGTGGTGCCGGGAGTAGCCAAGGACATGTAGTTCTTAAGGCAGAAATATGTATCAACTAAGAAGATGATAGATGCTATCCCCAATAGGCTACACTTCCCAAGTACGCACGAATCAGATGTACTTCCATAACTCTTCCTGAGATTGGCTTCCTCGTGAGAAGTACTATCGCTCCTGTTCTTGTTGATACAATTTCTGAGCATGGTGCATCGGAAAAGTGACGTTGTATTGATTGCGACCATGTCCTCTTTGTCTATGCTTATATATACAAACATCAATAACATGTCTTCTAACTAATAATTCCGATCCCTCCATACCCACAACTTCTAGCCAAGGAATAGGAAGTTACGCGTCTAATATTTCGTCTGCTGAAGAACGAAGAATGTTGGAGAGAACAAGCGACGCAAATCCATCGCTGCACGCAAATAGTCGGGCATTTTATTGTCCTACAGTTTGCGGTAGGACAGGATCGGGGCAACATATGTTGACCAGTCAGTCACTGGAGCACTATTATCATTAAGGCCCTACTGGACTAGCTTTCGCAAGCGTGACCTCTTTGTTGAAAACAGAACGGCTCTGGCTTCCTTTACAAGTCGTGGGAGCTAACCGCTTGATAATTTCCCGCACCTAGGAATCCTCTCAACTGATTTATGTTTACGAGTTTTCGCAGATTTGTTAGGTTCTAATAGCAGCCGTTTCAAGCTGGAGGTAACCCGTATCCTGCGCATTACTACAATACAGTCTCTCCGTATCCGAGCCAGTATGCTGCAGCGCAAAGCGCTGCCATGCACCAGTACGCAGTAGCACAGCATATTTAAGGTTTCAAGATAAGATCCATCGGTATAAGGTAAAATCCGCAGTCGTATATCTAAGGATATGTAGAAGTCAGGCATTTATGCACAGTTTCAGACGTAAGATATTAAAATCCATATCGATTCAGAAAACCTTGATGAACGGTTTCCAAACTTTGGAGGGGCATTTTGCAAAGGGAAAAAGGGACGCCATGATGCCTGTGAAGGTGGAGACAAGGTCTTAACTAGGTGAACTCTTGAAAGGTCTAATCTGTGCTCAATCACATGGCGGCTAGCAGAGTCCCCTCCCACGATATTAACATGAGGGAGGAAGGAAGGGGTCGTCGTCAGACTACATGGAGCAACCTAGGAGACCACGAGCGCGACATCCGCGCAACTGAGGCAATTAGGCGTGGGTTCGAAAGTGGGGAACTGTATCAAGAGGTCGATAGCCCTCAGACTTCTAGAAGACAGGACTCTACTCGAAAGCAGGACTCTAGACAGGAAGACGTGCAGAATTCTAGACAGGAAGGCGTCCACAATTCTAGACAGGAGCAGAATTCACCAGTCGAAGGAGAAGTTGTAGAGCTGCCAGTTGAGGAGGCACGAACGTCCTCGCAAGGAATTCCAGCACCAAAGCGACCAGGATTAGTCCTAAGAACTACAGAACTGCCCAGTGCACATGGTAGGCAAGTAGAGGCCTCATCTTCCTCTCCAGGAGACAGGAGACAAGACGCGCGAACAACAGAACCAGATGCTTTGCCGAAAGAAGTACTAAGGGTAGGTTAAAGGCGCTTTTCTTACCGCTTTCTATGCCTCTCCTAAGGGAGAAAGGCATAAAAAGCGGGGTAAGCGAGCACCAAAAACCTACCTCTAAAAGTATCAGAAGACTTTATCACTAGAGGAAAAAAGGAAGGAACGCCAAACAAGATTCCTACGAAGAAGCCCGCTGCACTTTCGTCTACTTCCACTGCTCGTCTTTCGTCTAGTTCTTCTACACATCAACGAGGAGCAGATCTGGAGGGCGTTGAAAAGGAAGGAACATCGAGCAGGTCCTCTGCTGTTCGTCAAAGTTCTTTTTTCCATCGAGAGCCTCATCCGGCTACTCAATCGTCCTCAAGTTCTTCTTCCATGTCTGCAGCGGCTCTCCCTTTCTTACCTGCCTCCGCAAGCGCTGCACCGAACAGGTTTACATATATGATTAAAGCTTGCTACCCTAATCCATCTTCTGAAGCATCTAAGACCTGTCCCTTAAGGGGAGAATAGGTCTAAGGTGAATCCCCCGATGGATTAGGGTGAGCTTTGAATATGAGCAAAGAGCGCCGACATGGTACAGAACTACGTCAAGGCACACGACCAGGCAGAACAACAACGCTAGATGTCTCTCCAGAGGAGGAGCAAGGGTCTGAGCCAGAGTCTCTAGGCCAGTTTTATTCTCGAAGAGCACGGGAAAAAGAATCGGGAGGCCACATGGACATGAGCATAGTTATGGTCAGCTTTTATCCGTCTCTCTCGGGTGCTTCTTGGTACGCTTTTTCGTTGTATTTCATGGGAAAGGAGTCGAGATGAGGGCGCCGGGATGAATAAAAACCGAGACTCTAACATGGACGCTGATGGTTTGAACTTCGCGCCATCCTCTGCGATGGCCTTCGCGCCATCCTCTGCGATGGCATTTTACTCTGGTGTACCGTGGCCTAGTCGAGATAGCTATGGCCCTTCCTCGGTTTTGAGGAATACGAATATTGTTGGAAGAAGTACTAGATCTTCGATGACTTCTCATGGTCCGGCTGTAGAAGAAAGAAGAGCTTTTACGACAGCTTCTATGACAGTAGGAACTAATGGTACAAGAACTTCCTCAACCACGACTATGAACCATAAAATGGTGACCGCGAGCCAGGTGTTTGGGGCAGTTGCTCCGAGTCCGGCACACTACTACGCGCTTGCGGGTGGAGTGGAGGTGGAGCAACAGCATCAGGAAGATGCCTATCTTGCAGCGGCTTCTGCGCGTCATCACGGAGATGCCTATCTTGCAGCGGCTTCTGCGTCTCAGGAGATAGCAGGAATAGGGAAGCAGCATCAACAGATCTTAGTTGATGGCAGTGGTGGTTGTAATGGATCATCTCAGGACTCATGTGGTGGTATTGGCACTGGTGGTGTAGTGTGCACACCCTCAGCACCAGTTGCGCCTCCACCAATTGCGCCGCCACTGACCCCACCGAGGCCACTTGATCAACCAGTTGTCCAGCGCTCTTCGCCACCGGTGACACCTGGCGAAGCCGCCTGTTCATCTCAAAGGGCCTTTGCTAAGACCAAGACCCCTCGCCGGAGTTATAAACTTAAGGCTTTGATGATGAGAATTTCACAGGATATCAATGCTTACCACTAGCTTACTTCATCAGCAGCAAGGAAATTTTACTTAGCGCTAGTATCTTCGATTGATGTCACAAGAACCGTCACAGTCACTGTCACGTGCGTGGAGTCCTGGAATATTTTTGGAGCACATGGAATCTTCATCCAGGATGTACTACATGGGGCATGATGATGATGATGATGAGGATCTTCATCCTGAAAGTAAAATAAGAGAGTCAGCATCATCTAAGAAACCAAGGAGTCGCGTTGCGATGTCCACGCCGGTCCGAAAGTCGTTGAAAGCGAGTGGCAAGGCTATTCTGCAAGAAATCAAACTCGGAAACATGCGCTCTGAGGCTATTGATTCAGCTAAAATGAGGCTTGTGAACCGAAATAGGCCGATTGCAACACCCGTAGGAGAGTCTTTCACGAGGTCGTCTTTCTCAGTCGCTATTGATCTTGGAGCTAGTCCTAAGATGACTAGGGGAGACGGCTCATCAACGAGTGCAGGTTTATCAACAAACGCAGGCTCATCAACAAACGCAGGCTCATCAACGAATGCAGGCTCATCAACAAACGCAGGCTCATCAACGAATGCAGGCTCATCAACGAATGCAGTTTCATCAACGAATGCGGCGTCTTCATTCTCAAGACTGGCAGGCTCCTCCCCCTCTGTGGCTCCAAGTTTTCTCATACCAAGTGACAAGCACTATGGGCAAACTTCCGACATGGACGTGGACATGGCTGACATGGACGTGGACAAAATAGAGGAAGCCGAAGACGGATATGACGGAAGAGCCGGAAGAGCCAAGCTCCTAGATTAAGGCTACCTAGTACTCTTAAGCATGTCAAACCAACTGCCTCTTGTTTTAATCAATGGTTTTTAGTGCAGGGTTTAGTTTACTCTACGGCCTACAATCTAGTCCTCTCATCATCATCATTATGATAGATCCTTGGCTCTTCTTTTTCTACTTGAAAAAGAAGGTAGGGATGGTCTCGGGAAAGAGTCCCTCCTGGCTCTTTTGTTGTTACTTGAAAAATATGGAGCTGCCAAAGATATGTCTCTCAGGGAAGACGCGATATGTCTCTCAGGGAAGATGCGTAGGCGCTAGCTCTAACTAAAGGAGATGGATGACGACTCTGACGAAGACTCTGATGAACCCTCTGAACTTTTTGGATTTCCTGATGCCTGTCGCGGAGAACCAGGGGTGGATGAAGATTATGATATTCGCATATGGATCATTTCGCGTGTGGAAAGTCCAAGTTGTAAATATAAGTAGAAGTTGTAATATGAATTCTGGTCAGCTTTTTTCCATCATTCGCGGCATCGTGGTCCCCTTTTCCCTTGTATTCTCGTGAAATACAAGGTAAAAGAGGTCAAGATGAGAGGACCGAGACGCATTCTAGCACGCGCTAAATGAAATATGTGGTCGAAGTCCCGCTGAGAACTTGTTCCAGATACTATGTACTCTTACAGTCTAAATGAACTTTCTGCAAGTAATTACTATGCTGTATTGTACTCTAAGTCCGATAGTCTTACTTCTGAGAACTCCTTGCAAATACTTGCTATGCTAAGTAAATGCACTCTAAGAGGACACGCATAGTGAGCCTTTTCAAGGTGCCTTCCGTAACGTGGCTCCTGGCAATCTGGCTGTGCCAGTTGGTGCGAGACCGGTTGGTTCGAAGCCAGACATTTTTGCGGCATTTTCTCGGTCTGTGTCGTCTGCCTCGGCTGATGCTGATGCTACGTACGAAGACACATGTGATTGGACGATGATTGGGGAGCAAGGGGAGGTGGTTGACACCCAGGAAGGAGGTGAGGTTGCTGACAAGCACACACTACGGGCAGACGCAGAACAAGGTGACGAGAGAAGTGGTCTAGGACACAGACACAATCTCCACGAGAAGAAAGATGCACGACACAAAAATCTTCACGAGAAGAAAGCAGAAGGGGAGTCCATAGTACACCATCACAACCAGAAAGATCATCAGGACCGGGATGAACAAGATGAACAAGAGAACGAACATGAGTCCACCTCTAGGATGAAACCCTATACACTATCACCTAGAAGTGTGAAGCAGATTTTGTCCGATAATGAGCGGCAAGCAAAAAGTCGCACGCCTCTGAAACTTCGTGCTTTGCGCGCAGTAAGAGCGTTGATGCAAGTTGCGGTGCCGCAAATTTCTTCGAGTCCTTTTCTGCCTCCTACTTCTTTGCCTGCTGGTCAAACAACGGCGACTGCAGCCGCTGCGAGGACATTCGAGTCTTCTATTAAGGTTCGAATTTGTAACTCATCTCCACAGACTAGCTGGTGGGTCGGTTTCCCTCTTAGATTCTGAGAATATTAAGGAAAGCTAGCCGGTTAGTTTCCCTCGTTTTTCTCCCTTCAAGACTGAGGTAAGAAATAATGAATCATTGCGAGCTCTAATAAATCTTCCACTACGCCTTCGAATATGGTGCTTCTGCAACGCATGTTAGAAGATGGAGTCGAAAAGGCTCCACCCACAACAAGCTCGCCTCCCCGAGAACGATCCTCAGGAGCATCACTGCGAAAGGCCAGCGAAGACAGCGCTGGAACCTCTTCTGCATGGGGGTCGCCTACGTTATCTGCCTCTCCAACGAAGACGGTGTTGGAGTCTCCTACGCTGTCTGCCTCTCCTATTAAGGGTTGAAGCATTTCTATTTCATTTTTTCAAGTCTTCTTTACTTGAGCGCGCAGCGGATAAGGGGGAAGGAAGGCACTGGATGATGCCATTGATCAAGAAGAAATGAAAGGTTCCAACCACCTCTAATCCTCGAAGCCTGCCTGAAGCAGACTTTGTGCTAGAGCCACAGTTTGTTGTGACGGATGTAAGACCTTTCGGAAGCTTCGCAAATGGCGTCGATACTGGCGAATCCGACGTAGATGTCTCTGTCATGGTCAGAGCTAACTTATGAGCGATGGCGCACTATGAAGTGTATTAACACTTTCGCTTTGTTTTGATATTTTACATCGAGTAGATCATGATGATAATGATGGTGATGGTGATAGATTGATGTCGCCACCTTTGTGCTTGCAAGGTGTGCATGAATGTTGTGCAGCTGCAATCTCTTTTCAAGAAGAATCAATAGGTCTCATCCCAATAATATCCACCTCGCTAAAAGTTGCAGAGACCAACAGCAATTCTACCGCATCATGTGGGAGAAAGCGGCTCAACGTCACCACCTACCAAGAGGGTTGGAAGGAGTCGGCGAGCAGTTGTCCGGTAGAAGTAGATACTCGACATTTGCTACCCAGCGTGGCTGCCGCGCTCTTTGGCTACGTTCACTACTCTGCTTCTTACTCTGGTGGGAACGATGACCGCATTAAGGCTTTCCTAGTCTTCAACAGAGAGCACTTTTTTGACAAGAAACAATACTTGACAAGGACAGAACTTGCTTATCTGGAACTTTACATCAAAGTGACATACCACATCAACGTTATTTTGATCATGATAGGTAAGTATATTTAATATACAGACATATTTATTATTTTTCTAATTTCCTATTCCTGTCAATATATCTATATTCTTCTAATTTCCTGTCAAGAATGACGATTTCCGCGTCTTCCGGTAGCGTGCTTTCGGGTGAGAGAGGTGACGCAGGTGGTCACGAGCATTTTCAACCGTGGTTTACCTGGGCCCGGTTTCCCGGAGTCGAGGGTGAGTGGCGGATGCGTCGTGGATGCGAGGGTGGTGTGTTAAGGCTCGTGCGTTAGATTCTGATATTCGCGTCGGCGTGTCGTTAGCTTAGAAGACATGAAGAGGGTGCATCTTTGAGGTGCTTTCAAGTTCAAGGGGAACATGATTAGCTTAGAGATGCGCTCCAAGATGAATGTCGGTAAGGTCTAAGTGTAGGAGCAAGAGTTCCCGTTTTGTCTCTGGAGTGGCGACCAATTCAAACTAGTGCCACTGCTAGTGGTCGTGGTGGTGGTGCATCTTCTCTAGATCATTCTACGGTCTCCTCGATGGGTTGCAGCATTCTCGACGCTGCCTGTCGGAATTTTTCTTCGTCACAGGAGGAAGGTCTAGGGGAAGACGAGTTGCATGGAGGTGGTCCAGTTCTATTGGATGTGACTGTAAACAATCAGAATGCACTTCGGAATACTGACGTAATTCGACTTTTCACGGATCGGAGCACGTTTGTCAAGGAGTTCTTTCTTCTGGTCAAGATCATGCTGAAGATTAAGTCTCAAAATAATTCATTCACTCCAAGCGTCATTTATTCGTTTTCTTTCCTTCTTGGGATATTGAGAAATGAGCGAAAGAAATGACTTACTTTGAGCTCTAAGAATGGAGCGGGAGTCGTTGGAGCAAGGCAGGGGTGGCTAAGCAGTTACGGCTGGGCACTTGTCACTTTGCACTTTTTGCAAATGTTGGGGGTGTCGCCAGTTTTGCCTCCGGAATCCGCGACGAGTGACGCCAAAACGTCAGACGAGTACGATGCTTCAACGGCTACAGCAGTTCTTGGTCACGTAGAAGAACCCTTTGCACCTCATTGGACCTTTGCGTCTGTACGTGAGGAACTACCGGAGCTTGCTCGCGTTGCTACGGGTACAGAGCAGAGGCAGGAGACGAGAGATCCAACAACTTCACTGGGATCGCGAAATCGACATCGACTACTTGGGAGGCTATTCGCCTACTTTGTGGATTATTTAATCCATAACTGGAATGCGTTTTCAGCTCCGGGAGGGCACGTTATCACGGTTCGCGCAGCGGATGAGGGGGAAGGAAGGTACTTGATGATGGGTCAAAGCAATGAAACGCCGGCGCATCCTGGGCACAGATGGATCCGAGCTCTCGAAAGTTTTGGGGCCCTAGCGCCGACCGTAGCAGCCCGCCCCTTAACTGGCAGCGCTTTCCGCTGCCTTTCCGGCAGGTACGCCGGGGGCATAGGTCGCGCCGCTTTATCGCGTCAGTCGCTAGGGCTTAGCAGCTGGCCCCGCGCGCTCCCTTAGCGATGTGCCTGAAAGTACGGCCCCGTCCACTCTCAAAAAAGGTGCCGGGCTTGTGAAAGTCAAGCGCAGCGCGCGGGCGATTCTCTTGCTGAGTGGGCGGCCACTGCGTCGCCTGCTTGGGATTGGGCTTCGTCGGCTGCTGAAGGCCGCTCAGTGGCGTACTGATTAGCTGGCCCCTATCTAATGCAGTGGCAGCGGGCAGGCCAAGCATGCAAGCGCTGCCATTCGGGGGAGCCGGCGGCCCAGGTCTTTGGCTTCTTTGCACCATCAAAGGCAGGCTTAGCTAGTAGCGACGCCGCCAGCGGGGCACGCTCTCGCAAGGGTGGCGGCTTGCCTTGTTTGTGTTGGGTGTAGCTAAGTCACTGTTTGATACCTAGCTATCACAGAGAGAGAGAACACGCAAAGGGGCGCTTTGCTAAGCAGTTTTGAAATGAGCGAACCTCCCAACAAATCCTCAATCTTAACCAAAACATCCATCGTACAGTTTGGCGGGATTGCCACTCCTTGCGAGAGAGCGCCATGTGTGGACAGGAGCAGCGACCGGAAGTGATGCCCCATGCCTCACAGCTTGGCCCCACCGTTTGGGGAATTTGGTTTTGTTATGGCTTCGTTTGTAACATTTTGTTTTTTTTTTTTTACTGTGCAGACCAAGGAGTCACAACTAGATTGATGTTCAACTTCGACTTTAAGGACTAGGGGTTCATTATCCTCCTAGAATAATCCACTACTCCTGTAGTAGACCATATTAAATAATTGGTTGTGCCTTAAATTCTGTGTACTGTGCAGTTTGCAATGGTTTCACACGATGATCTCTATTAGATTTATTTGTCGAGATCCAACGATGGGCCTCATTCATCGAGATCCAACGGTGGGTCCTCTAATTTCTCGAGATCCGACGATGGGTGGTAAACAATGGCTAGCTATCCGTAACAAAGGTGAGCATGGTCATACGTTGGAGGAGTTCGCTCAAAAAGTACAACATTAAGCTCATTAAAGGTGTTTCTGTTACCGTCTGTAATGTCTCTCCTAACCAGGGGGACAGGCATAACAAACGGGATACAGAAACACCAAAACCCTGCCTCGAACAAAACGCTTTCGCGGAACTTGCGCTTTTGTAGGGCCATGGAGCAAGTCTTTGGGGTCTTTCATGAGAATGAGTAGGAGGATCCTCCGCATCGAATATCAAGTAGCACGATGAATAGAAAGCCCCTCGAGATGAATATGAGGTGATGATTTGTTTTTACGAAGACAACTAAGCCTTATGTTCTATTTCCAGTGCATAAAATACAGATAGTTTGTTCTTTGGGACACATTTGATGACTCTTGTAACTAGACGATGAATTCGAGTTTGCAATCCCATGTGCATCGATCAGATTCAAGTTCAGGACATAAAAAAGACGCAGTAGATGTAGGAAGTTGCACTTGTAACTAAAGAATATGGAGACAGATCTACTTCATAATTGAGCGTCAGAAATACGGAGTTGGCGCTGAATACTGTAATACTGCGAAAGAAATTTTGAAGGAGATTGATTATCTCTGTCAAATGGAGGACTCTTTACATGACGATCTTGTATTACATTCATGAAATAAAGAACTTTACAAGTTGGACATGATTTAACACAGGAACAGAATGAAGAGAAATTTATTGCAAGGAAGTGCACTCATGTACTCTGAAGGAAGTTTCTTGTACTCTGAAGGCCTACATGATTATTGATTTTCAATTTTGTTGTAGACTGATAAATGATGACTCCTTGCAGCTTATGAGGTATAAGTACGTAGTCGTGTCTTTTTTGTTCTTTCGTGGTTGACCACTGAGATTATAGCTTCTTTTGCTTACAATGAAAAACATGTCTTCTTTCTATTCAACTCTGTGCAGAAGAAAGATATTACTACTTAATATAGTGGCCACGAGTGGCCATATTATCAGGGGCACTCACATGACGTCAATGGAGAATTATCATTGTGAGGAGCCATGTTTGAGAATACAGAAGAAGTATGAACTAAAAATCCATTTCTGCAGATACATTTTTGACGTTAAAGTTTACGGTGAACAACAAACAGAAACATAAACAGGAATCAGCAAGGCTAATGAATGCCTTGATAAGTTATGAAGTATCGCGACTTTGGGAGATCACTCCTGAATCTTAAGAGCCAGCTTCGCGGAAGCGTCATTGTGCATCCGCAAGTGGCGACTGAAGGAAGCCACGACCTGAGAGGATCTCTACCTTTCCCTAAGCCCTAGCCCTAAGCCCTAGGCCCTACCCTTCCTCACACCAAAATATAAGAGAGAGTTGGCAGATCGAAAATTGAGATACCTGTTGCGTTATTAACATGTCTTATCCCAATACAAAAAATCAGTAGGTGTTTAGAACTCTCCTGTTGATACTTCCCCTGAAAAAAAAACAGCCGTCAACATTGAGTCTTATGTTTCAAGTCTTACAAAAAAACAAAAGCTGACTCAAGAGACCATCCAACAGACGTGGTCTAAGCGAGTTCAAAAATACCATGGCTGTTGCTTTCATGCACTAGTTCGTCCACCTGTCCCTCTTTACATGGATCCTCTCCTATCTTATCCTAGTAGTTATTACTAGAAGCATTCTGGATTGCTAAGGTCGATGACACCTTCCGCTCAAAATTCATAGCATAGCAGATGCAAAATGAACGCACTACCGACTAAGGAGAAGGACGGTGGACGAAGTCTGCTGGCTGGCGTCTCAACCGTCCCACCTGCAAGTCGCGATCGATTCGTTGCAGGCATTAAGGCATCGACAAAAACTAGTTCATCTTGGGGAGCATCTTTATCACCTTGGGCATTTTTTTTTCAAGGGAAAAAGGTAGGAATATTTTCATCTTCGGATTCCGGATCTTTTCCATGGGACATCAAGGACTCCATGGTATCCTGAAGGTGACCTTACTAGGCAGAGTCTAATGGCAGCGTCGTTTGCTTTTTTTTTCCGGCTCGCCTCACCGTCTTCGTCAACGCAGTCTTCACGTTGATTTTCGGGATCATACTGTTGTACGGCAGACAGTCCCTGCATCTGCACTGGTTCGGAGGTGGGTATACCCATGCAACCAGCACGCTTTTAGGCTTGGCAGACTTCCTAGGGATAATTTTGGGCGGTTTCGGCGTTAGCGCTGCGTGGAAGAATCGTGGAAATTACCATTTCGCCTTCCTGCTCTACGGTTTTTATCGGACCGTGAATCTGGCAGCATGCTTCGTTTTGGATTATACCATGATCACGACGTGCGAGCTTTGGCTTTCGGATATCAAAGGCCAGACAGAGACGCATGGATTTAGCCATACAATGTACCATTAGACCTAAAAATACTTGGCAGAGGCAACTACACGGGGATTTAGCTGGCATACAATAACAATGTTGCACTTTCTTATACGCCTGTCGTGAGAAAGTAAGAGCATACTACACAAAAAACTTCGACTCCACTGAAGGTTCCGCATGGCTTTCGAGGGTCATTGCGCAGACGAAAGAAGAGATTACTTCCTGACCTCTTATTCCTTGTTTTTTCTCTACGGTTACCTTTTCTACGTCTCTTGGAAGTATCACAGGGAATTGGCGGAAAGGCCAAAATACCTCTTTTCCAAGCCACCAGATGATTTGGCGTACTACACAACTGAGGGAGGGGCGGCACAAGTGTGACCCACACGTGACCAGATGATATGAATCTAGTGCTTGTTGTGAGGTTTTTGACACTCACTTACTCGTAGTGGCAGTTGTGATATTCTTTTTCTTGTTTTTTCCGATATGATTCATGAGCAGTGCTACCAAGAATGTATGTCCGCAGCATTTAGTATTATTTCCGATTATGATCTCCGTTGGAGACTGGGCGGTGGCCTTTTTTCTGTAGAACGGATCATATGGAGGATCGGCAATTACGGAAATTCATTTGTAGCGACGCAAGGAGAGGACGTGAAAATGTAAATGAGAGCGACGCAAGGAGAGGACGAGGTTTGTGAGGTGCAGAGAACAACAGCAGGTATATACTGGCTGAGTACATCAATCGGTACTGCTCCTAGGTATCTTTAAAAATATCTGCAATGACTTACACATGAGAGAGAGTACTAGAAGAAAACAGTCTACCAAAGAAAGTATGCTAGAATGAAGAAATTGTGCTTTTTTAGATAGCCATCCAAGATGAGTTCGGCCACTCTAGACCCTTATTCTGCTCTCTTAGAGCAGACGGTGCAGGAGTTGAAGTCGCAGAGGAGGGATCGATCGGTATCGTTGCGTTCCTTACGCGCACTGTACCAAGCCAGCATCCGTGCGTCTGGTCGAGGTGAATCATCGCATCGCAGAGGCGAGCCGTCGAACCTTGCTTCCATTAAGACTAAAAGATAGTAGAAGTTGTTGTACATGTCCATTGTGTCTTTAAAAAGTGATAGCGTAGCTCCTGTTTACACAGGGCTGTGCATGTACTGCGTCTTTAAAAAGTGGCACTATTATTTCGTAGCTTCTTTTTGCGTTTACTCAGTTAGTCCTAGGATATGCTTTTCCCAGTTCTGGGAAAAGTTAAAGAGTCTGGCTGGCGCAAGTTGTCAGGGCAATCCTAGGCACCTTCCCGAGATGAAGTAGACTCAATGCGTCAGAAGTGGAAAAAGACCGAGAAATGGTATTTTTATCAAGGAGTTTGTTCCCCAGTCTGGTATCTCATCCTCATCTACTAATCCAAGAACGCGCTGTGTGAAAGAGCTGTTTGCTTTGCTTTTGTCGCCGTCTTCGGTAAGTTCTTGTTCGCCACGAGCGAGGATTTTGGCTGCAGCCCTGATACGAGAAATAGTATCCGAGCGTCCGGATTGTGTGCGAAGTGCGTTATTGGAGAACCTAAACTTGCAGCAGGAAAAGAATGTGGGACCGGCGTCGCCATTTAAGACCGCTCATAGTAACTTAGTTGTATATCAATTCATTTTTTTTTCTGCGGTTTATCCTAGTACTTATTCTTCCTCGGAGGAACAGGATCTGACAAGATGAAGCTAGAACATGAATTCATGGGTTTTTATGGGATTAAGCAATATGAGAATCGGTGATGTTGCTCTCTAAGCCATCTGAATTGCTATTGCGATTTGCCAACTTTGCGCAGGGTAGACGCAGTAACAAAGTGGACCTGGTCTCGCCAGCTACTATACAGAATGGTTATGGCGGCAGCTAGGCAGCGTGTCTGATTGATAGATTCTCAAGAGACAGGATCATCCTTGCTTAGGTCTTTTGCTTGCACCTTGTATACCCTTTACCTAACCTTACCTTTTTTTTCCTAGTTAGCTTGGCTCCACCCGTATATTAATAAAGAAAAATATATAACGATGGTAAGCAGAATGATATCTCTATCAAGGATGCGAAAGCGCAATAAAAATTCGGTAGAAGTACACTCTAAATTCAAGCGCTTGTTCGGAGCAGCACAACTTCTAGTACAACCAGTGCGATGAATCACTGTGCCGCTCCTTCGGTATTAGCCGCATCTACCTCCGAGTATTTCCTGAAGATGGCCCTTTTAGAACTCGCAGACCCCGTCGGTGCCATCATTGATGATCATGTAAATTCTGGAGTTGTTACAACTGGAACAGCAATCCACCACAACTCCACGATTAAGGCTTAAATATGAATATTCTATTCTAAATCTTCTTCTTCTGAAGCACCTTGGAGCTGTCCCGTATCAGGGGAAAACATCTCCGAGATGAATCTCAAGAGAGACTTGGACCAAGCTCTATCTAAAACTACAACTTCTCAGTATCGATGTGGAGTCGGTCTGGTCCAGTTGTGTGGACGGGGTGGAACTTCTTCATCTGGTTCAGTAGACCGCAATGTCGATAGAGGTGCTCTGCAACAAAGGTATCAAGACCTTTTTGTGCTTTTACCCACCGGTGACTTATGTCGAGATGCGAACTTGGAAAATGTGTTAGGTTGGATTCTAGGATTTAATGGCGGACGATCCAACTCTGCCTCTGTAGGGCGGAAGACACAGCAAGCACGCTTGCTCTTACGCACTAGCATCGCAGTATTGGAAAAACGGAGAAAAGACACAGAACGCGAAGACCCAACTGGGAATAGGAATGCTTATGATTTCGATTTTGAGACTCTTGTCAGCATGGAATACATAGAAATTGAAGTGTTTAGCATCTGAGGAGATGTTGTCAGCTGTGTTTATCATTTTTTTGAATTTTCATTTTTCATTCAGAGAGGAGAAAACCGAATAGACAAAAGCGCTTCTTCTTTGAGGCTTGATTACCCCTTTGGTTTTCAGACTCTTAAGAGTATGACTCTATTACTCCTGATTCTTCTATTAACTCAGTATTCTTCTATTGCTCATCTCCGCTATAATGCACTGCTGTGGCAGGATCATTTGCCTTCGGTGGACGATACCCGCTCCTTGCTGTTCCAACGTCCCCAGCGCACCTCTCCAGGCTCGATCAGAAAGTCAGCGAGCAGTGCTATTGAGACGACGGGAAGTTATGACACGCGATATGAGGATACTGACAATGATGACTAACTAACTAACTAACTAACTAACTAACTAACTAACTAACTAACTAACTAACTAACTAACTACCTAACTAATTGGTGATTGAAGTGACATTTACAGAACAAGAAGTGCAATCCAATGATGTGAATCCAATTATGTGAATTCATCATGGATCGAACATAGGAAGCCCTTGTGGTCCCTCATCATACTTTTTATATATGTTCATCGTTTTCATCATTCATGAGGATCACGATCATCATTCACGATCCATCCCTACTTCTAAAACGCGTCCTCCAGCGCAAGCATGACATCGCCACTCGAGCCTGGTTCGAGTCGCTGCTATCTCGACAAGTTCTGCGTCGAATGTCCTTTGCCCTCAGTAGCCGAGCTAGTATCGTCCATGGATTCCGTGACGATATCACTGCGACTACATGCTCTCTCCGCTCTAGTCCAGCACTTCTCGCAGCAGAGTGGGAAAAGCCCGGAATTACCGAAAGAAGACCTCTCTTTGCTCGAATGGTCTAGTATAGAAGACGACGCGTTTTCGGAAGAACAAAATGGTCCTTCTGTGGAAAGTGATAGCACATCTAGAAGTGGTTCGGCGTTGGGAACAACTGGAGCAAAACTACGTGCTGGAGACGATGACCTTCATAAAGAGGATGATGAAGAGCAGGAGGATGACACAAAAAGTACTACATCTTCTAGTAAAACAGATGCGATGTCTGAAGCAAGTACGCGGCCAAGTAGTGCAGGAGGAGTTTCGGATGTAGAAAGTCTGCTCTTTGACGCGATGAGAAAACGCACCACCGCCGATTTGCATCAGCTCGCAGGAAGGAGTGGAATGCTTCGCTGGGGTTGTCTCGCGGAAGCCCCTTCTTCAGCTGAGATCAGGAAGATTTCACAATCGGACTCGGCAGAAAATAGTTCAACCGAAGAGCAGATGACTGGAAAATGGGCTTCGAACCTCCTTCATCATCAAGAGGGAAGGGAGGGAGACAGGGAAAGAAGAGCACGGCACAGGAGTTCTAGAAGCGGACCTCCTGGACCTTTTTCCTTGCGGCCAGTTACGAACGTCGTCGTCGCGGACCCTCGTTCACATACTCCAGACAGTTTTTATGCAGCCTTGATCTCTCCTGTGGAGCAGTTTTTCGCGTATTTACTCCGTGCAGCATCTACGAAAACGAAAAAATTTGCAGGCGCGAAGAAACTCTGGAAACGGCTCTTTTTTAAGGCTAGTTTATCACTATGTATCCAATTTGTAGAATAAATATGCTGCTGTGTGGATTCTTCCTTGATTTAATAAAGGCGCAATAAAGTAGGAAAGAGGGACGAGAACTCACTAAACTAGGCCTAGCGAAAGCCTACCTTTAACATTTCGTCGAGTAGCGAGTATCGTCCTATCACGGAAGTAGACGGTGCCCCAGTGGCGCCTGGCGATCCCTTCACGGCATTGACGCAGGCGATTTGGTACAGCGACGACCAAGTTTTGAACGTCGCTGTGTTCTCCATTCTTTTTAAGGCTATATTAGAAATTGAAACGAGAACGTTCGGATGTGGTTCTTAGCCCCTATTCGCAAGCTAATCTTCTCCGACATCGACCTTTTTTCAAGGCAAAAGAGGCACGCAGATCATGTCCTTGCTCATGTCCTTGCAGATAGATCTATTTCTAATGTGTACTCCTATCTCTACTACGTGTACCATCTGGGACTCACCACAAGGCTGCGGCTCGTCGACGCGGAAATATCTCGAGTACAAATGCCAGGGAGAAGCAGTAAAGGGGGACAACCGCAAAGCGATAGTTGTGTTGTAGACGCTGATAGAGGTGGCTCGACCACAACTTCATCTGCCTATACAAGAACTGACGACTTCGCCACTGCTATGAACAGTAACAACCACAGTTCCTTCGAGCAGAACTATGACTCGCGTCTTGACCTGTATACGATTCATCCCTATTTTCGCGATTCCGTCATCAGCTATTGTTTACGTCTCTTAGCGCAGAGTGAGCGCGATTTCCAAGCGAAACCGGGGACAGGTGCTGCCAAAGGTCCTGAAGATAGTTTTGCACGTTATCTAGCCCACGGCTATGCTCATTGGCAAAGAGAGATGGTCGAAGCGACGGCGATGGAAGCTGTTAGAATTCTTGTTATGGCTACTTGTTCTACTGCTGTTCTACATGTTCTACTCCCCTAATGTTCTACTTGTTTACATGTTCTACTGCTGTAAGTGTAATCGAAACCGATTCATCTCTGAGTGTGTTCTCCAGGACGATTTGGGTTGTTCCAAAAGTCTGTAGCGTTTCGATAGAATTGAAAAGCCACAGGGACATGATGTTCCACCTACGGAGATGGATTTTTAAGGGCGGTTCGTAGCTCTAATCTTGACCTGTTGTGCATTACGGATCCCTCACTCGTCTCCCAGATCTTTCCAGCGATCAAACGAGTGTACGATCGTCGTGTCTTCTCAGGTGGCATCCCTGGCATGACCCCTGGCAGTGGAGGACCTGCGGGAGGTGGCTCAGGAGCAGGTGGGTCGAAAAATGCCGGTCATGGAGGTAGATCCGGAGCGGGAGGAAATGGTGGAGCAGGTGTTGGAACAAGCCATGGGGGAAACACTGTTAAGGCTACCGCGGCTGGTAAAGAACAATCCTATTGATTCATATTCTCGTACTTCAGGATGATCCCTGGCGCTTTTTCTACCTGAAAAAGAAGGATATCGATATGACTCTGAAGGAAGATGCGAACACGCGGTAGAGGCTTTAAGCATGGCGGCAATAGCAGTGGTGCTTCGAAATACTGCAGTCCACGGGAATTGCAGCTGTTTTGCGCTGTGTTGCAGTTTTTCTTGAATCACGGACACCACGTCATTTTCGATACGGAACCAGTCTTGCACCATTTCTTCCTCTGTCTAGCAGCCAACCCTTCTCCACCGTTAGCGGCGCTGAACACAGTGCTTTTCCTGATCCAGAACCGTGAAACTTTGCTGAAGCAAACCAACGTGTTTGCACGCTACTTCCCGGTCATCCTAAAACTTGTCGTGTTTCATCCACGCATCGTGGCGCAAGAAGTCCTCTCGCTCTTGCCTGCGATGGCAAATCCAAGTTCCATGGCTGCCTTGTTTCATCAAATTTTAGACCTCCCACTCACTGCAGCCTTTGTTGGAGACGAGTTTCTCTCAAATCTTGACGCTTTTGCCCATTTTTTCTCGTCCCCCGTAACTGCTACGACTCCCGTGGGTGCTGGGGACAACAACAACAACAACTTGTTAGCACCTGGAAGCTCATCTTCTAGTACTGCGACTGGTAATTCTGCTTCCAGTTTCAATCGCAACACAGGAGGGGCAGGACGCAATAGCAGCAGCAGGATTAATATGTAAGGCTAGTTAAACGTCCCTATCTGGCGTGAGGTATGCTGGGCGACGTTTCCCTTAATTCAAAGGGGACACCAAGGGGAAGGGAAGCAGCTCACTCAACCACAGATCGTGACTTGCTGACGTTAAAATGTAAACGACAGTAGTACTCCTGCAACAGGAGCAGCAGCTTCTCAGCTGGGAAGAGCAACAGCAGTTATTCCTGGGACAAGTGCAGCAATATCATTGCAGCAAAACACCATTGCAGGTGGATCCCCTTCCGGTCGTGGCTCTGCGTCTGGTTCATCTGTCGTGCCTTCTCGCGATAGTGTAGAAAGGCTGCATACGAGTCTAGAGCATGGTGAAGCCACGTCACCTTTCAAAGCGAGCGCTCCGATAGGTACGCGAACAGCCTCGCTGACAACAGCTTCGTCAACTAGTAGGATTAAGGCTACCGCTGAAGCATCCTCAGCACCATCCTCGGCCTCTTTTTCAAGGGGGAAAAGGGCCCAGGGATGGGCATTGGGATGCGACGCGGTAGCTCTAATAGAAGTAGGCCTTCGTATGGTAATCATGTTACAGGTGGATCATCAATGACACATCCTCCTGTATCCACCTCTTCAGAAGGATACAACCCAGGAGCACCTAAGAAGAAAAAGAGTATGTCGACAAATTTTATGCTGTTAAAGCGAGTGCAGCGCTACGTCCTCAGAAATCAGTCGACCACGGATTTCATCTGGCAGTATGACGATCATTTGAACCCGAACAACAGTGGTGCGACTTCTACTAGTAATGCCTCCTTTAGTGAAGTAGATCGACAATCCAGGTGGAACAACACGATTAATGGGGGTGCTTCAGTTGTATCATCCTCTAGTGGTGTAGGGAGTGTCTCCTCTGGTAGAAATCTTGGCAGTAGCAGGGTATCTTCAGCAAGCGCTACTAGGAATTCTGCTGGTGCCCGCGCTGGTCGTTCATCTGCCTCCTCGTCACTGAGTCGGGAACAGCAACTGTTTTTGCAGGAACGTGATGGCTTTTTGTTATGGTCCACTTTTATTCATCTTCGCAGTATCTTGGTAGTGGTAAGTACGCCTTTCCAGGCTAGGGAACAGGTTAAGGTGCCAAGATGAGGTGCCCGAGATGAAATCAAGCCTACTCTAATTCTGGACTATTTGTGGCAGTTGCTTCCTATCACCCCTCGAGTTAGTGGCATATGCAAGCTGGTGCCAAAATGTCTCCGCATGTTCTTTGAAGTCGTCCTAGAACACGGGAGTATCGAAAGCATCCAGAATCTGGTGCCCCTCTTGCTCCAGCGCTTCGCGACCGCTCTCTGTCCTGTCGATTTTTTCCAGACATCGATACACGACTTGATCATTGTTATGGAAAACGGGCATTGATTTTCAAAATGACTTTGACCACTAAGTAGATGATAGAGGAGGTGCTTGTTGTGCTAATATACATGCTCATGATGCGTTGTAGCATGACCTTTTGATGCTCTTTAGGAAGAAGTAATTGCGATCGTTACACGAAGAAGCGAAGATCTTCATGTGTTTTATCCATAGTACTAAGTATTCTGGAAGGAAAGCCAGACTTATCAGCTACAAGCTATGTCGCTCTAACACGTACAATCTGCAGAAGATTTTCTGGAAGTACCCTTTTTTCGTTTCCTCCCTAGCACCGGAAATCGTCCGCACGTTGAGAGCAGGTCGTCGCGCTTTCGCCTTACATTTCGACCATGCACCGCATCCGCATATGCTCAACTATTCTTCCGATACGACAGGGACAGGACTTGCAGGAGGTGGAGGCGTGGGTGGGACATCAAAGTCACAGAATTACAGTTCTTTTGGAGGTTCTAGGTCTTCCTCTGGTTTGAATTACGAATCATCATCTTCTAGTCGAAACGAGTCGAGACTCCACTCACCAGCACGGTCCGGCTTCGAGGGGGCTGAGCGTTCTTCACCAAGCCTACTACAGACCTCATTCGATAGTGGAGCAGGAGACTTTAGTGGCGAATTTAGTGCATCGGCGGGTGGTCCTGGTCAGTCACCATATGGCAGGAGTGTAGGCTTTCATTGGAGTAGTTCTAATATGAAACTGAAAGGTATCTCCATTGACACCAGGTGCAACAGCTTGGAAGTACATTTGACAACTGTCCTCCATCCGAATACGTGCGTATACTACTTTGAGATGATTATAGATCACATCCATCCGAATACGTGCGTACTACTTTGAGATGATTATAGATCACACTTATGAGATCTAAAACCGTTCTAGGAGAAACAGCGGCCATCTCAACCCAATGGATTACGGTGTAGTGCGACGCCTATTCCCTGGCGCGCCACGCGAGTTGGTGCCTTGGTATCTCCTAGGCGAAAACGACCCGATTTTGAAGCAACAGGCGAGCATGTATTTGAAATTAGTCCTCCACCTCTGCTGGCTTATGGGTGAACTTCTGGAGCGAACTTCAGAGCAAGATGACGTTAAGGCTACCGCTAGCGCATCCTCAACACCCTCCTTGGCTTCTTTTTCAAGGGGAAAATAACTGCCCAAGGATATGGCTCGTAAAGACGATGCGACCTGGTAGCTCTAATGACGTCACCAAAGTTCGAACTACCGCAGAGCAAGGTGACGTCACCTTCGGGGTGTCAACGAGTGCGTCAAACGACCTTGATAAATGCACTTCGACGTCTTCTCACGACATCCATGATCATCAGCGTCAATATAAGTCATCTTTGGTGAACAAGAACAACGATGAAATATTCGACGCTCTGATCCACTTCTTCGTTTCGGGATCTATGCGGATGGAACTGTACCTGTACGGCTTCGTCGACAGCATCTTCGACTACCAGAGCTTAGATTCCACACTTGGAGGAGGAGATGGCACTACTACTACTACGGTGTCAAGAACAATTGTTAAGGCTCAGCTTTCATCTGAAATCGAAGAGGTTGGCCACTGAAATCGAAGAGGAGACCCCCTGAGAGAACAGGGGAAAACAAGGGGTTTAGGGGGGAGGCATTTCTCTTTCAGAATCAGTGACCACTGACTGCTGACCTTTAAAACATGTGCTGGCGCAACAACGAATATGGGCAGCTATTCAGCATCAGGATCCGGCGCAGCATCCTCTTCAACAGGCAGCTTCCTCAACCATTCAGGAGTATCCTCCTCGTCTGCCTCCATGAGAAGTGGTGACAACTTCTTCCATGATGTTGAGCAAAAACCGGTATTTGCTTCTCCCAATAGAGGAACATCTTCAAGATCAGTAGGGACGAATGAAGCTGATTCATCATTCGACCAAAAAAATAGTGCTTCATTCAATCGACGTCGAGAATATGAGGAGGAAATGGTGCAAATGGATTTCAACGTAACGGGTTGGCAAACCGATGTTAAGGCTACCGCTGAAGCATGTCCATAACCCTATAGTCCTTGGATCTTCTTTCTCTAGACTTGAAAAAGAAGCCTCTTCTAAGGATACTATCACTCTCAAAGAGGAGGATGCGAACGCGGTAGCTCTAATGATGTCGCAGATCTGCAGAGTTTAGTCCGCTCCCTGGCGATACTGATTAGTTCCTTGACGAAAATAGCTGTGGCCACCAACGAACGCACGCCGCGGGTTATTAGATGTCTTTCGAAATTGAGACACCTCCTGGACCAGCGATTACAGCGACTACAACGACCGCGGTCCGAGGAAGGCGAGGCCTTGTTGTCACACTTAGATTATGGCTCGTCCTGGTTGAAGACACTGAGTTATCCTTATTAGTTGGCCCGAGGACATCAAAAAGTACAACTAGGACAACTTAAACCTTACACATATATATGTTTACTAGTTGGAATAAAGAATCAAGAAGATCAACATCTTGGTTTCTTGGCTTTGAAACCACATTCATAGAAGGACGGCAACTCTAAAAGGACATTAACTCTAGAAGTGCAGAAGTATTGCTACTACGTACTAATCTCTCTGCTACGTTGTATGTGCCAGGAATGGGGACACTCACACGTTCTGTAGAAATGAAAGTACTGCAGCAGAAGTATTGCTACTGCAGCCCCTCTCTAACCCGAAGGTCGGTTAAAAGATGCTCTGCGGTTGCTGCAAAAGACTCCGGCTCTTGGTGCGGTGTTATATTCGAACGTTCATCCTCCGCTGAATCTACCCCACACTTCTCACGGGCATTTGCATGTGCCTGGACCAAGTTTGCATGTCTTTCAGATCTAGCCTGGACCGGACCAAGTAGTTTTTTTTTGCGTTTCCGGTATGGCTGTCGCCTCATGGGAGCAAACTGGATACGCCGACCCTACTGATGCACACAGCATGATGATCATACATAGGGCTAATATTAGGACCATGTATAATATTACACTTGTCCTCAAGCAACAAATTGTCAAAGTTGTGAACACATTTTTTTTGCTTTTTGAAGATGACGGTATCACGCTCGATGTAGGAGTAGATCATAGATGAGACACTGTATTTTGTAGGATTAGATGTAGTAGATGATGAGATACTCGATGTAGGTATAAGTGTAGACTATGTCATACTAGCGAGATGTTGATGATGTGATACTGGCAAGATGTTTATAGATTTAGACGATGAGCATGAGGTGCTAGGGAGTTTTTCAATGGGATTGCGTTTTCCTGGGAGTAGACAGACGTGGATGTCATTCCATCTCAGGCCTATGCTCGGACGGAGAGAGAGCTTAGGCTTAATACCTAAACCAAAGAAAAAGGAAATCGTCATGCAACAGAGCAAAGAAATGAGTTTTTGCGACTGAAAAAACCTCGAACCGAAAGAAAAGGTGTAGCGAACCCTGAAAGACAATCCACAACCTTAGGATCGCTCCTGCAGAACGAGATTTACTGACATTTTTTTTTCCGTGCTGCGTATCTGGTCTCTACGTACCATATTTTGAAGTTATTTCATTCATGGTTGTGAGATAAGTACTTCGAATCATTATGTGAGATAAGAAGAACGTACATAATTACTTCGAATCAATACGAAATCAAACCATATCTTAGCGAGTAGAGTCCACCGCGACACCGAGAAAGGGACTTCCTGAGACCAGGACTCCGAGACATACACTATGGCAGCAACGCAGCAGGGGTCGAGTCCGCACTTGAAAATTCTTTTCGTCGGCCCAGAAGGAGTAGGGAAAACATGGCTTGTGAATACACTTTGTGATTACGGCTAAGTCGTTTTGACTCATGGCTTCTGAATACACTCTGTGATTAAGGCTAACTCAACTTTACTCATTGATTGAACTTTATGAAGAAATAGCGGGTAGTGCGTGGTACTCATTCATGCTGATGCTCGCAGAGGATCAGGATGCTAAACCATCACCCACCTTTGATTTCTTGCATGCGGAAAGTATGCAGCTAGTGGTCTCATCGAGTTTAGGAATTACTCAGCTTTAACAGTATATATAAAGCTCTAATCCCAACACCACTCTTCCTACTGTCCGCCAACAGTCGGAGTCAGAATATTAGAGTACGACGACAGTGCAGCCCACCAAGGGAAGAGCTACGACGACTCTGTCCAGCTGTGGGATTGCTCAGGCGCACAAACTTGGGAAAATTGTTTCCCAGCATTAGCAAAAGACGTTGGAGGAGTAGTGTATGTTTACAATTAAGGCATTTAAGAAAATGTAGATGTAGATCATCTCAACATGGGTGTGATACGTTCAACGTATCGGTTCGGCGTGATTTGAATTCAATGTGGAAGAGGACCACTGACCATGTTTGGAAAGATTGACTAGGCGACTCGACTAGGCGAGGACCATCATGTATGATGTTTGTCCCGTGCCCCATCACCTGCGGAGTCGAGCAGGTGCCGGGGGTGCTCGATGTGCAGGATTCACAACTTAACCTAACCACTTTATACAGATTTACTAGGTCCTTCTAATCTCCTCCCGAGCTACCGGAACAAACAGACGCTCTCGAGTACTGGTACGATCGCTTTGGCCCACGGTCACTCGGGCTCCCGCCACAATCATTCATGATATGTCAGGTACTTTACGCTTCCTCTTACCATCCTTTCGAATCTTTTCAGGAACTGCTTCGTCTTGACAATGGTTAAGAGTGACCATTTGAGACGCAATGATGATGATGATGATGATGATACATGGACCACGACTCTTGATAAGTATGATTACATAGATGGCCCACTGATGATACATGGACCACGACTCTTGATAGGTATAATTACATAGATGGCCCACTCTCTATAGCTTGTGTCAACAACTAAACCATTTTTTTCGATATTCATTAGAAGTCGAAGTTTTTTAATCTCTTCTGTGCAATGGTTATTTTGACAAATTTAGATTAGCAAGGCCTTTTTTCTTTAGACCTAGAGGTCCTCACATCACCTCCCAGATGTTAAAAAGCAATCAAATGCGGGATTACGTAGTTCCAACGAAGATTAGCTTTGCCAGTATCCAACAGCCTCTAACAATGACGTGGGAGAATGCAGCAGCAAAGGTAATGCTTCTTTTATTTTGGATTTTTTTCAATTAAGTGTACGTATCAATCTGCTTCTACGATTTGCACAAATCCATCCTGTGGATATAAGACGTTATGTTCAGATTTACTACTTTTTGGTACACTTATCCTGATATACATAGACGTTTTCAGATTTACTTAGTACTTTTTGGTACTCACTCTTCTTACCAAAACATCCTCGAAACATCAATGATACCGCCACGACAGATGAAGCCAGCGTTCGACAAGTATCTGGGGAAAGTGTATAAAACTGTGCAGGAAAGACAGCGCCAGGAGGAAGAGGACGTGATGAAGATGTAGCCTCTGATTATCGCACACTGTGACTAGCTGGTGCACTTTAGCGTATTAATCCACTCTGACCCTGACTCTGCTGCATCCTGTCTGACTCTCCTACATCCTGACTCCCTGACCCTGTGCTACTCCAGTGCACCATTAATGAATGTGGCACGACTCTTCTCGCGACTCAGGAAGCGATACAGTGACGTGTCTGGTATGTTTGCTGGGTTTTGTGTCTTGGATTTGAAAATCGGTCGGAGTAATCAAGTCCTTTGTTATTATTCGGAAAAGCTTCTGGCCCGTTTTAGGATTGTCATCAGCAAGACAGGAAAAGAGGGTGAACATCGGTCGGTTGATATAAGCCACATCTTTTGGAAAAGACGGATCGCTCCCCTTGCCTACACGACCCCCGGACCTCCTAAACTCCTGAACACCAATTTTCTTCACCAGTCTATTCATCTAAATTCAACATCTTGATTTTCAATAACAATATTCCGCAACAATCATTTATAGGACAGTGAAAAGTACACAACCCATCTGGAACGAAGTTGTGTTTCCCACTGACAAACAGAAAAGTAGTTGTGCATAGTTTCTCCCCCCAGAGGCGTGTTTCCTCCCCTGTGGAGGTCCTCTCCTCCTCCCTAACTTTCTAGAAGATCTGCTCCCTGGCTAACTAAAGGGTGGTTAGTAAGATACTACTAGGTATTAACACCTCCCTTCCGAAGGGGTGGTCAACATCAAGGTCCTAGTACTGCTAGGTATTAACGTATTTATACTAGTACAACTTGAACAGTTGTACTAGCAAAGTAAAGTGGAAAGAAGATGCCGTTCAATATGGAGGCCCTCGAGGGCAAGCGGGCAGAGATCCTTGCCGCTTCGCTCGAGAACGCAAACGAGATGAAATTCGGTTACTTCGGATTCACCGCACCACTAGCAGTCGGTGATAACAGCCAAGCGCCAAGAACGAAGAAGGTACTGTCATGTTTGTATTGTTCTTCTATTTAGAAGGTACAACAACATGACTGAATGACCTCACATCCACTTTGACCTAACGTGGTAAGCGAGGGCACACGACCTGACATAACTTGGATTTGCAAGTTGTAATTATCAAGCGCCAGTAAAAGCAAGGTAAAAAGTAGAAGATCTATCGTTTTCTTTGTTGTGGTATTTAGCCGTTGTGACGGCAAAGACACTTTTCATGAAAGCACCAGTAAAAGCAAGGTCTAAAAAGTAAAAGACACTTTCCATCAGACTTTTGCTTGTTCAATCCAAATGACTATGACATACTTGTTTTCACTTCTAACATACACCCTCCTCCATACATTCACTCTCTCCAGATGTCCGAAGAAGAGCTAATAGAGCGAACTAAGCCGAATATAGTAACAAATCCGGGAAAGAAGGGTATGACCCTGGACACCATGTTCGAGTTTATCCAGCCAATCTGCATAGGAGACCCCTATCAGGTGAGAGCAGGAGCAGTGAAAAGAGACGGTGGAAAACAGTATGCCGAAGAACCGTTTAGACCACCAGGTACTGATAAATCACAGTATGGTGCAGATGAAGATCCTACCCTATTCTATCTTTAGACCACCAGGTAAAAATATATATAAAAAAGATGTTATAATGTTTAGGTTTGGTGGTCCTCATCCTCGTGCATGATCCAGCTATTTTTAGAAGACCCCTAATATGCATGACACGACATAACATGATCTTCTTGAACATCATTATGACGACTAGTGCTTTTATCCTCAACAACTTCAACTCCCCTCAACAACTCGCAGGCGCCGTGAAATTCGGGACATCAGGTGGGGTAGTATGGATGCCATCGGGAGAGCCGAAAGTGACTAGAAGAGAAAAGGTAGCTGAGATTTTGTTGCAATCTTTCATTCAAAATTCCTTTTTTAATTTAGGGTTACGAATGTCTTCTAATGTTTGTAACTTCTACCTCCTCCACACGTAACTACCCCCTTCCCACGTAAGTACAACCTTACCCAGGTCGAGCCCGTGTTGCAGCCAAATATAATGACAACGCCATCGAAGAAAGGTGGTGGCGGTATATTAACTCCAGGAGTGCTTTTTGGTTGGGACGAAGAAAGGAGATTTCCAGAGCATGTGCCGGATGATTATGATATCGCATCCAAACTCCGAAGAGCAGAATTGAAAAAAGAACAAGAAAGGACCACGCATGAACAGGCGTTTAGAGGGTACTTACTACTTATGTACTTCTACTATCAGTACTACTATATAGAGTATAGTTATAATTCCCAGTAGTGCCCAACCAAGACGAACCTTATCTGCTTATGTCTCCTTTAGAAGAAGGTTTAGAGGTTTTTCTAGATTTTCTCTGTAATTATGAGGATGATTTTTGCAGATGACATTGCAAATACGTCGTCTCCGAACATCACATTTTCTCAGGTGCGGCTACGGAAATAAGACCTTTGACGGAAATGAGATTTATTTCTGCGATCAACCTTGGGGACTATTGCGACCGGAAAAAGAGATGGCTACGAAAAAGGTATTGAGTGGATAGTGTGGATGGCTACGAAAAAGGTATCTGTAGAATAGTTTTTTCGACTATCTAAGGTGCACAAGGGTATTGATTGGATTTTTCTTCTTCTCTGCATGCTAATCTTTAGGAGACACATCTTCAATATGACAGCACTTTTATTTACAAACTACAGTTCTACTGCAAATAGTAACACGGACTTATTTTTATAAGAAGTGCCTGGCACCAAACCACGAATCATATTACTTCTATCCTAGCATTTTCAAGCCATCAATCGCTTCCCACTCAGGCGCAACACGAGGCCCCCTTCCGACCACCAGGTGGTATTAAAGATGGCCATGACGCATATATGGGCTACATTGATGACGAGGGAGACAGCAAATCCTTCCCAAAGTGGCGACCAGATCCGGTACCAGCGCCACGTAAAAGGCAACCCGCAGGCGAGGAGAAGGAGAAGGAACCTTGGAAGGTATCTATAGGTCTAGAAGTGTTTTGTTTTTGCTACGATCGGGCTCAGGTTCTTAGTCGAACACAGCCTCTAAAGAAGACGAACAATTGACTAGGA
The DNA here is from genome assembly GCA_905178165.1 of Amoebophrya sp. A25. Taxonomy (NCBI): domain Eukaryota; class Dinophyceae; order Syndiniales; family Amoebophryaceae; genus Amoebophrya; species Amoebophrya sp. A25. Next base: position 80,578 of record CAJINU010000072.1, read on the forward strand.
ACTGACTACTGCTGATGTCTATACGTTGATACAGTAAGTGACGATCGATCCCCACCATCTTTTCCCCACCATGTCAATACTACCAACAGGTTGGAGCGCCAGTGATAGTGGACACGCCGACACCACCAGTGCAAATGATAGCTAGGAATTTGCGCGCAGAGTTTCCGAAGAGCTTTGCAAGACCGCAACTCTAGTAAAGCTGGAAGGCCGAATCGCTAGGATCACTGCAACTAGTGTTAGATAGATCATTTATAGCTGCAATAAGCTTAGAAATTGACGACGAATTGCGACGAATAGTTACTAACAATTACCGTACTCTTAAGAATTCACCGTATTGAGAATATAGTTGAGAATACCATTACATCATGTGTCTGAAAGAAGTACGAGAGGAACTGGCAGTTATAAGTGTTGTTTCAAGTTCTTCTTGCTGATTTGAGAATATAGTGAAAATTGAATACGTCCGGGTCCGATAATCGTAAGCGCAAGTATTTGTGTTTGTCCGATAATCGTTGAAGTAGTATTTGTCTAACCGATGATTTATGTCTAACCGATGGTGTAAGTGCTGCAAATGAACAATCAGTGAGGAATAATGAACTTATTGGTCTAGTTGTGTAAGGATCAGTAATCATAGGTAGTATATCTTCAAAAATAAACTGTACATATAATTTCCTCTGGTGTTGTAAAAATTCAGTGTTTCTTTGTTGTACATAAGCATGAATGATCTTGCAATAGTACTACTAGGGACTATAATTATTATTCTGTTTTTTATTATGGCATCAATAAGTACTAGAAATCAATACACACAGAAAAGACCCGCTTCAACGTTGGTGCTAGAATCACTGAAGAACCTACAAGACTCAAGTCCTAACTACTGGAAGACGCCTTCATCTTTGAAATCTGAAATCTACTGCAAGACGTCGTCTTTGATAGGACGAGAGTGTATTAAGTAAGTATTTTGGTGAAAGAAAGAGTGTTCGACGAACATGACACGACGACCTCCTGTCTCAGCATTTGACGAGACCGTGACCGACGCGCATGGCTAGTGTGGAGGAAACTCAACGTGCAGGTGAAAGACAGTGCAGGTGAAAGAAGTCGGTATCTGTTCACCCTTGTGTGTCCCGATAATGTACGCAAGACGAGAAAGGTCGATCATTATTGATGATGTTGCAGGCAGCATTGAGTCAATTTATTCCCTTTCATACCCAAGTTTTTCCGATGTTTTTAATTATTCCCCAGCTGGGTTACAACATTATAGCTATCTCTTTCCCCAGCATACTTAAACAATATTTCCTGTTCGATCCATTTTCGATCACAAATTTTTTTTGACATTATCGATCCTAAATTTATTTCCCCGAATCCTTGAATAGTCTGTTTCCCTCGTATGCGGTAAAGGTCTTCCATGTAATGGCACTTGTGTACAGAGAGTGTGAAGAAATAGCAATAAGTGTGTTTTGTAGTCGTCTTAGCTACATTTAACTAAGGAATACACATACATCGATTTCACTTCATATTCTTGTTGTGTTATTTTTCGTGTGAAGAAAGATGTTGGGAGGTCTGCTTGGGTCCAATGCTGCGCAGGGGTGTAACCCTAATGCTGCTCCACAGGGTTCTGCTGTGGTTGCATTCGCCAACGATGTTTCCGGTGTTAACGCAATGGCAGGGCCAGGTGGGGCGTCCTCATCATCCTTTGGGCCTGGTGGTCCCCTTTTCGCTCCTGGTGGTATGTCTGGTGGGCCAGTCGGTCCTTTGGGCGATTCAATGGCGGAGCAATTACGAAAACACACCAGTAAGTAAGGCTTACCTCATATATTCATTTTGAGAGGCATTTTTGACATGCTTTCAAGGGGAAAAGTAGGTCAAAGATGATCTCCAAGGTAGATGAATAACAGGCAGGTCTAATGTAATATGGCAGGAGCAATAAATGGACCAATGCAGACTGCAGATCCATCTTTTTATTCGAATGCAGGAGCAGAAATACCACTACATATGCGTGTAGCTGCAAGTACAGGCGCTGGGCCAATAGCAGGGCCGTCAATGATATCAGCGAGTAGTTCGGCGGGTCCAATGGTCGGAGGGCCTACCTCATCAGGACCTATGGCGACAGGGCCCATAAACACTGCAGGACCGCAAATGATGGGAGGACCAATGTTAAGGCTCAAACTTTCCCACAGAGAGATTAACAACTTATATCTTCTTAACTTATATCTTCCAGATTAGTTCATTTTCCCACAGATTCACTCATCAATCTTCTCACAGATCGATGACTAAAAGACTATTGCTCCTTGCTATCTTGCCTCCTGGAGTCTATTCCGAGGACTTGTTGTACTAGTGACTTACTCAGAAATACCAAGAGATCGTGAACTCAGAGAGGGCCACAGCTCTAAGAATAATGGCTGGCCCGATGATGGGTGGCCCCATGCCAATGATGGGTGCTCAAATGATGATGCAGCAACAGCAGATAAATCAGCAAATGAACATGATGCAGCAGATGAACATGATGCAGCAGCATCAGCAAATGATGATGAACGCTGCGCAGCAAGCCAGCAGCCCATCTTCGACGCAGAATAGGATACCTTATGATTGGGATGGTCAGAATCGAAAAAATCGAGTTCGTTTTCTGGCTCAGGTGGTTCATGGTCACGCCCTTGATTAACGTCACTGCAATGCATGATAGATACGCAATTTGTGACAAAGATTAAATGACTTCTACCGAATATTGAAGACATATATCTTCTAGTCGTGAGGGAGGTTCCACCACTAATATTAAACATCAACACGACTTCGACTACACCCAGCATCCATCTAATTCCCACAAGCCCAAAGCACTAGCGAACCCGTTGCACCAACAGAACGTCTCGCGGGCACGCGCGGTGCTTTTGAAGCTACAGCTGGATCCGCAGACGCAGCAGCGTTTCAGCATTAAGGCTACCGCTGGGGCATCCGCAGCATCGTCCCTGGCTCTTTTTCAACTTGGAGATAATGGAGCCAAGGATGCTGTCAGGGATGCGACCGCGGGAGCTCTAACCGAAGGAGATACAAGAGTTGCAACAAGAACAAAACTTCTCCTCAGCAGAGCAAATGGTCCAGTTTTTGCGGACGAGCGGGAACCCTAAATTCGCCTCCTCGCAGTTTGTCGCTTTCGTCGACAAACTAGCGAAGGGGGACATGAAGTTTTACGGGCAGCTTTTATCCATCTTCCTGAGCATCTCGATACCCTATTCGCGTGAAAAACAAGGGAAAAGGTGCCGAAATGAGAGGACTGATCTTCTGAATAAAAGCAATAACAGGTTTAGCTTTTAAAAGAGAACACGGGTCTAGCTTTTAGTGGTACAAGCTTGACTTGCTGTTGTACACACTCTTGAAAAGGTGCCGAGATGAGAGGACTGATCTGAATAAAAGCAAACCACTCTAACAGTTGGTCGAAGGCGGGATCGTGTCCGATGAAAAGCAATCTACAGTAGTCGACGTGAACGGGGAAGACATCGATTGGGACAATCTATACGACGTGGACGCGGAGAAGTATGATGGGACGTCATCAGTGCCGAAAGACGAGGCGGCGAAGCTGCTAGAAGCGAATACGTCGTTGGGACAGAATGGGGTTATTCCTGGTATAAAATTGGGAATTTTTTAGTTACTTAAGAGATTTAAGCTCGTTTTTCTCGTCTCTCACGCTCACCAGTTTTTTAGTTGAAAGAAACTGTGAATAATGAAAATGAAAATGAAACTACAGATATGTCGAATCTGCAGGAGATAGATTCTCTCCTAGAAAAAGCGTGGGCTGAGACAGAGCAAAACGGCGGTGGTTTTCTAGAAACTCTCTTGGGACCGGAAGGGGCTGCTGCAGCCCAGCGAACAGGTGAAATAGGGGAAGATCCTTTGTCTTATGGTGTGTGTGTGTGTGTGATCCTTTGTCTTATGGTGTGTGTGTGATCCTTTTCCTTTGTCTTATGGTGTGTGTGAGATCCTTTGTCTTATGGTGTGTGTGTGATCCTTTGTCTTATGGTGGGTGTGTGTGTGTGTGTCTGTCTGTCTGTCTATCCGGAGAGAGAGGAGAAAAGAATGAAACAAAAAGGAAAGCTGCCACTCGCTTCGCAATAGGTAAAGCTACTGTCACGTAAGTGAATGTGATATCTTCATGTGGTTCTTCTAATCACCCCTCTCGGAAAACGAGGATATTGCTTTAGCACGGGCGCTGAAAGAGACCCCGTTAGCCGATATGCAAAGGGAAATTGAAGAGGCCGAGCAAGCAGAGGAAAACGATTTTGTAAGGCAAGCTGGATATCCAGACCTAGCCGGTGAATTTGAAAATACCTACGGTGCACGAACTGAGCCGGCAATTTGGGGTCCAGGCGTGTCAAAGATAGCGGACTACACGTTTCAAAATGATAACCCGTATTTGTTATGGCTAAGCTACTGCATGTGACGCATTGAAGATAAACTGACTGTATATGGCCAGGCGACAGGTAGGCTCATTGTATATGACCTGGTGATCGGAGGATCATACTCTCTCAAACCTGATCCAGGATATCTAACACTTGAAACAACCTCGATACCATAAAGATTTTTACTGGAAACAACCCCAGGCCCACATCATTTCATAGTCTATTAAAAGCCCAAGCTTATCTAATGCCAGCCCAGCCAGCAGAACCCTCTAGCAGCTCCTCCAGTACTCAGGCTGTGGTTATCAATAGACCAATGCCAATAGACTTAAGGGTTTCCACATTGCATCCTGCACTAACATCCCTGATTCTTTTTCCAGTAAAAATGAGGCCAGGGGTGTTCTGAAGAATGCAATGTCGCAACCTCTATTAGACACTGACGGCGCTTTGGCTTTAGCGAAGAGGCTGATAGATGAAGGCAAGGATCTCGAAGCCATCCAAGTTTTGGAGGTGGAGGTACAACGACAACCGGATAGCGCTGAAGCCTGGTGTTTGATGGGCCAGACGTGGGCATATCAGGATCAATTAAGTCACATTGTTGCGTCTTGCACTAGTTTTTCTGACCTGTCTATTTCCAATATCAGAGAGCGTCTTGTGTCTTCTCTTCGGAGGGCGCAGGGCACCTCGCATACTCTAGGTGCTGGTATGCTAGCCAGTGATAGACTTCATGGAATGAAATCAGAGAGGTCAAGGATAGCGTGAAGAATGCAATAGCGAAACCACTAAATCAAGACGAAAGGGCAATACAATGTCTTGTCAAGGGCCACGATGCGGATCCATATAATCTAGACTCGCTTTCGTCACTGGCTGTCTGTTGTACCAATGATGGGTTGCATCTGGAAGCCTTGCGGTATCTTCACAAGTGGATAGAATCCCACGAGGAGTTTGGAGTGTTGCTGAGGACTAGGGGTATTCACTTCTTTCCAACATTGATTTCTGGCCGTATGCGTACTTGGCAACGGTTGATTACTGCCTGTTCTACTAAGGCGCATATACAACTGAGGGTGAGGACTAGAAGAGGTAAGGACTTAAGTACTTAAAAGGTGCTTGTGAAGGTGGAGTTATACAGGAGGAGGCACTTGCTACTTTTGAAGTTATTTCCACCTCCGTCAAATCCAAACAGCCGATTCCGGAGCTTCCGTACTGGACCAGAACGACTTTTCGGACTACGAAAAATTGCGTGACGAGGTCACATCGTTGCTTCAGACTGCTGCAGATGAGGTGTTGGCAAGAGGGCCGACCGATCCCGTAACACAAGCAGCGCAAGCTAAAGAAGAAGCCAGCCTATTCGTCGTATTGGGGGTAGTTCTCAACGTCAATCGTGCTTTTGGTGCTGCTGTCAAGGCATTGCGAGCAGGCGTAGAAAGGAGTCCCATGGATGCTTCGGTAATGTTGTTTTGTACTGTTGTTTGTTTCTACGATAGGACTTTTGGGTCTGTAGTGTACTACCCCCTTGCAGCATCTCTTTGGGCTAAGCTATGCGCTACAGCTTAGGATGACTTTGTTGACACAAGAATTTTAACGTCAACGTTTTTCCGAGACATATAATATGTAGATTTATAATAGATTAAAACCTGCAACACCAACCGCAGCTCTGGAACAAGCTTGGGGCGACTCTAGCTAATAGTGGCAACCCGGAAGCTGCACTGACCTGCTACTATCAAGCTTTAGCTTTGAAGCCTAATTGCGCGAGGTCATGGTCGAATTTGGCTGTTGCTCATGCCAATCTCGGCAATCACGAGGACGCGGCAAGATTCTATCTTTATGTCAACAGATTATTTGTCTAGAGGTCTACCCATGGACTAAGAAAGGTAAACTTAGAAGTACTGTGACGACTTTATGGAAAAGTCGTGCTGAATCTTTTCTCTAATCCTTTTCCTCTCTCGTGCTGAATCCTAAAGCGGATCATCTCTGGTCTTTTGTGCACACGACAATGATCAACCTCGCAAGCGATATAGGAGACCCTACGAATCAGTCCCTGACTGACGTTTTCAATGATCCGACAGGAAGAGCCGGATTGTTTGGACCGAATGCGGGATCTGGTTTATCGATTTGGATTTGTAGTTTCGAAGATCGCATTTATGCGATAATTGTCTCTGCGCTCCTTTATTTTAAAAGAGACCACTTAAATTTAAGAGAAATGGTGCAGATCTTGATCTTCACTACTTCCGCGTCTTCTATCTCCTGCATACACCAACTCAGAAGTTCAACAACATGGTAGATCTTCTGCTCCTTCAAAAAATCCAATCCAGATGACCTCCTCTCCCAAGAAACACTGGCTACGCGATATTTGAAAGCGGCTTACATGAGGGACATGGACGAATGTCGCAAACTGATCCCAGACATCCTGGAGTTAAGGCTTCAAGAAATCCATCTTAGCCAGCATCGATCTTGGCTCTTAGCCGCTCTTCTTGTGGGAGTGTGAAGGGGGGTGAAGAAAGATTTTCCTCTCCAACAAGATGGATTTCTTCTAGATCTAAGAGAGAGTGCAGACGCCTTGCCTCCACGATCGACGGAACTAGATAGGCCTTTGGGTGAAATCCTTGCGGAATTGCCAACGGGTGATGGGATCGCGAAGGCGTGAGGAGTTTCCACACAAGATTGATGTTCAGACATGATCATCAGACATGACGACTAGACATGATGATCTACCAGAAGGGATGACTCCTTCCCTAGGCTATATTATCGTTTCGCATTTGATGTTCTTTTTTCGCATTACTAGATATATGTCAAAGCTATTGGCCCTGACAAAAACTGTAGATAAATACGATGTATTGCAACCTCTTTCTTTAATCTGCATCTTCCTTTTTCGATTCTAAATCATTCGTCTTTTTTTGTCTTAAGCCTTGGTTTGGACAGTTTTCATTTTCCAGACTGCACCTCGTGGCGGGAAGAGCCTGCCACTTGGGAATGAACACCTCACTGCTTGAAGAAGATTATTCATAATTAGTGCCGTTTGTCTCAGAAGGACGAACTGGTGTCTTCAAGGAACACGAAGGGCACACTCTTGTCCGTTGTCGTGTGAACGGACTAGGATGATCCTTTTTGCAAAGTAGGATGGGCCCTATGTGAGTAGGATGTATGAGAGGATGTCTACTTGTGGAGTTGAGATGATGTATGAGTGAATGAATGAATGTCTTGTGGAGTTGGAATAGCGAGGATATCTGAATGTGGTTCATCGAGCTCAGGAGAGAGGACGGCCGAGCGAATAATTGCTGAAATAATTATGTAGAATTAGATTGGGTAGTGGGGCACAAGTAGCAAGGCAGAAGCCTGAGTCTCGTCGTTCACCATCAGGAACAACAGGAACAATCGACAGACCAATAACAATCCAACAACAAGCTAGACTAGCGGGTAGAACTCGTCTGGGAAATCTTAGGCAGCTCGCCGAATAGATTCAATTCATCAGATTGGGTAGTGGGATTCGGACGTGAGAGTGTGCCTCTCGATTTATGATCAGATGAGTTCACAACATCAGGATGGAGGGAGATCTTGTTTGATGTGAATATCAGCGCGATATTGTTGCAGTCAAGCATATTGAACAACAAGTCGATATTATACAAAATGAAAACAAACTGGTTTATTAAGATCTTTCATCCACTCGATAAAAAATGATGTCGCCTTTTTCGTCCTCATCTCAGTGCTCTTGCTCCTCTTGTTCCTTCGAGGAAGGCTCGTCGTGTATCAACGAGCCTGGTGCGAAAATACCTCGTCGCCCCTGCAATGGCACAAGGCTGATTTCCAACAAAAGGCGGCTGCGTCGTCGCTCTCTTTCTCTATCAGCAACTGCTCTCACCTTGTTCGCGAATCCAGCGTTTCACTTGCTACTCAAAGACGCGCTCGCCGGTGACGTGATTGACTCGTGCCGAGAGAGCATCAATAACTTCTACTTTTTAAGGCCTTGTTCAGAGAAGACACTTTCTTCACTTGCTTCTTGCTCCCGGGCACTGCTATGTACAACAGCGTTGTTTTTTTCGCTTGGTTTCCTTTCGTCTAGGATTCTCTAATCTTTGGCCTCTACGAAGATGAGATCGACGGAGTACCTGTCCTCACGAAAGCTGACCCGGACACGAATGATACAGTGCAACTGGAATGGGCTAGATATGCTCAATGCATTCGCTATGTGAGAAGGGATCCTTTCATTATGGCAACCTAAGAGTTGGAGTAAGATTAAGAAGCGCAAACGCTGTCCCTCTCAGTAGAGCCAGCCGCGATTTTTTCTGAATCCGCTTCTAGGAACGAGAGAACTTCTTCTACGTCGGATGACATTTAAACATTATTTGCATTTTCGTGCTAACGTCGTACGTAGGTCCACCGAGGTTGGGCAAGAAAAACAACAGCCAATCAGTCCCCCGATCTTCTAACCTCTCCGCCCGCGAGTATCTAGAGAGCACCCCACCAGGTTACTCCGTTGCCCTAGGTCGCCAACATCCGGTATTGTTGACGCCGGCAAAGCCTGATTTGAGCAGATATTTTTTGATCCCGGCGTTGGATTTTGTGGTTGGCGGTTTTGTCAAGCACAGTGGCGTCTACGACGTCACGGAGGAACACGTATTGCGCACATTGGTCAGAGAAAACGACTGCGTCATCGAAATCGGCAGCAATATTGGGAGCTATATTATGGTGGAGGGGGGGTTGATTTTGCTTTTCGTGTTGTTTTGACAGAGATTCCAGCAAGGACATTCAGTCAACAATTTAGAGATTTGGGCAAGGACATTCAGTCAGCAATTTTTTGTCGCTAAGTTTGCAATGAAAAGACATCATATAATGTTGTTACTCGTCGAATATTCAAACCCGATCTCCAAGTATCGTCATTCCTAGTACCCAAGCCCTTCTATTAGAGTCTGTCTAATCTTCCAGTAGTGCTTGCAGATGAAGTCGGAGTAAATGGAAGAGTGTATGCCTACGAGCCTTTTCGGAAGATATTTCATATCATGAATGCAAACCTGGCCTTGCAAGGCTTTGGGAACGTGGTAACGAGGCAAGTGGGCATGTCAAATGTGACGATGTTATGAAAGAAACACGCAATTTGGTACTCTGGACTAAAAGTGATAACTTCCTTTATCAGTAGAGTTGGGTACAACCAGAGGAGGGTTTTGATTTCTATCTCCATGAAATAGGTTCGCAAACATGATTATGCAACTTAAACGGAACCCCAAAAAGTTTCCTCCTGATCAGCAACTCCCAAACCAAACCGAACTTCTCGCAAAGGAAACCAAACCTCTCCTTTCATAGTTCTTCAAGAGCGTGAATGCGCCAGACCTGAACGACTACATCAATCTTGGAGCAGCACGGGTCTTTCACCAACAGAAACCTGAGATTGCCCATGTCCATTTTGATGGGATGGAAGAAATCGAAGTGGAGACGTTGGACAACCTTTTCCAACGTGGAAACATTAAATGCGATTTGAGTGTGGTGAAGATTTATGATTCATTCTTTACTTGGAGTTGGAGGTTTCAGTATTTTTTCTGATCTCCCCTCTATACGTAGTCTGATAGTACATGCGGGATGCGATGCGAGAGGCATGAGGATTTGATAGGTGTGCAGCTAGTTCACCTTCAAGCACTGAGTTCTCCGCTTTAAAGCTTATAGATGACCTCCTTTTAGACATATTGCAGTAGATGAGGCTTACCTCATCTTGGATAGTGAAGATAAAGATAGATTATCATGTGAGTAGAATGATAGGATGTAGGTGATTTCTATGAAGAGGGGGAACACAAAAGAATAGATGGATACAACATGATCACTGACCTTAGTAGGGTGTTAGAGTTCAAAAACTACTTGTAACCAACGAACAAGAATTTCCTGGTGTATACTTGATAGGATACATCAATCGTCTACCACTCTTAGCTCCAGGAGGGTCGTTGATCTTGATTTCTCTCTCCATCTGTGTTCATACTCTCGATACGGAGGGCATGGAACTTGAAGTGGTACAGGGTGGCTTGAAATTACTCGAGACGTATTCGCCGATAATTTACGTCGAATCCCAGCCATATTTCGCGGATGGAGACAAGCGATTCGTTAACTTCATGGAAGAGTTATGGAGATATTCGGAGTCACAGTTGTCTATCAATCTCTGTGAAGATATACGAAGGTGTCGACTTTCACTCCCCGTTATAAAAGAGTCAGGCTCTCTCTATCTATTTTCAATATCGAATGCTGGTTGTCATGTACGGTAGTGTCTACGTGTCTACAATGAAATTCAAATTTCTAAATCAAGAAGCCTCATACACCTGCCGACCAGTCCAGAACTTGGAGATGCATGAGATTTTACTTTGTATACCTCACGCGCGCGCAGACTACTGGAACCAAAGACTTGCGGATGACTTCAGAAACGGCTAAAGGTTAGGAGAGGACTTCAGAAACGGCTACAGAACGCAAATAGTAAAGTTGTAGCCAAATAGCTGTTGTTCAGTGCGCATAGTGAAGTTTTTACATAGTGAACAAAATTAGGAAGGTGGGAAGAAATGGACATGTTGGGTTCATAGGATTTGTTCTTGATGAAAGGCTAGCGCCCTGTGTTGTAGTCACATATTTTTAAGCGACGACAATCAAAGAGAAAGATCATATTTCTTGAGAATAAAGGTATTGAAAGGACAACAAGGTAACTGAACTCAATATTCGATTATCACAACTTGCATACATAAGGACTAGATCGAAGCAGCCCGCAATACGACATGAGGAAATTCATGAGCCACAATAGTAACAAACATTGACCGAAGACATGATGAGACATTTACTGGTGATGCGTCGAACTTTCGAAAATCTGAAGAGACGAACTTCGAGGAAGAAGGTGAAAATCTGTGAAGAAATGGCACCAAGTGGAAGATGATGAAACTCGTGCAGAACCGCCTTTGAATCAAAGGAGACGAGTCAAGCATTCGATATAAGGATGTTAAAGACGATCAACAGGAAAGAAGTGCGATAATTTTTGGAAGAGAGAGGCATCTGAATCAGACTTCATAATGCTGAAAATCGGAAAAAAAAGGCAAAAGAACTTACTTACTCCCATCAATGTTGAATACTTTCCGGACTACATCACGACTGTTCGTTGTACATAGAAGAACCAAAGAGCCGACAATAGTTCGCAAGCACTTATTTAAATGAGCCGACTCATTTACAACAAATTACTGTTAGTACTCGATAGGCCAGCAATATGTTGAGGCACGCGGCTAGCTCAGTGCTAGCACTACTGCTTTTCAGCAGTGGTTTGCAGTACGCGTTCGGTGATTCGGTGACGCTCAAAAGGCAGCATGTAGTGGACCGGCGCAGCGACGAAATCCACCCTCCTTATGTTGAGACTACTCAAGACAAACCACAAGTAGGAAATACTGAAGATTTTTCTAGTCTGATCCATCAGGTGAATATGTAGTCTGATTTAGTCTTACTCACTTTCATACTTCCCCACTCTCGTTTCTTGCAGTTTCGGAGCATGCAAAGCGATCTGAGGAGGAACACAAAGAGCTAACCAACTACGATGATGACGGCGAACTGTTGGATGATGGCTATGGTTTCCGGTTTGTAATGAACTGTGGGAGACATCCAGGAAAAATGCGCTATTTCTGATAGTTCTACTGCTGTAGTGAGAGTATTGTCTTTACAGAGAGTTAGCAAAGGAGCCCTGGAGCATATCGTGACTCTACTTCAGATCATTTTCCTTCGAGTACTTTATCAGCCCTACTCCTGCCAAAAAACAAAAACAAGACTCCTTTCTTCTAACCTCCCACATCCGGTGGTTCCCTGTTGCAGCTATCGCCTGGGATCGTCACGATACCACACTCCAACCAAGATGAAAAAACCGGAACTACACAGATGAGCAGGACAAGTGGTGGAGGAGGTATTACTATTACTTCAAATCTAGTGAAATACTTTTAGCGTGGTGAAATACTTGATGAAGATGATAATGCAGCTACTTCTACACTCAAGGGCACAACGCTCACAACCATTCACCTAAGCACCAGTTAAGAGGCCACAAATTTTCGCATTTCTGTCTACCTTAACTTTGCTGAGCGCTGTGAGAGCATTTTCTGCCTTCTTCACTCTGTCTTTCACCTCTGGTGGAGGAGGTATTACTTCACCTAGTGGTGACATACTTGTATCACATCTTCTTTGTCTTAAATCTTACGCTTATCTCTCCAACAAATTTTCCTCCAGATGATTTGGCTGCGGCTCTCGCAGACCCCGAGCCTATCAGTCTGTGATCAAAGTAAAGGGGATGCGGATATGATACGAACGCAGGAGCACTGAGACTGACTTGCTGGAAAATGTACACTGATATTGAAGGAGCGCACAACTACAACTGATGTACCTACTACAAATGAACCTACAACTTTTTCTGACGAATTTGTGTTGTCGAAATGACTGTTATAGAAGAAGTCCTTTTAATGCATTGCGGTTTCACTATTGTGAATGAGTACTAAACTTCGAATAAACCCGCCTAATGAACACTTCGCCGAGAAAGAATCCGCATAGTCTATGCCAAATACCTTTCATCACGACCACTCTCGCTACAAATTGTACACTAGTATTCAAGAAGGAACGACTAGGGAATCGATCTATGTCCGTGTGGTCACAATGGTGTTCTCCTGAATGAAACGCGACGAGATGAGGTGAGTTGTTTTGCAAGAATTGGAATTTGAGAAGGTGACGCGAATTTTTTGTGTATGATGGAAGGATCCATGTTATGTCCTGTTGATGTATGAATTCAAAGCTTGTACGAGGCCTTGCCTTCGTCTCGCTCCATATTAATCTTGGACAAAGAACATGCTTATCCTTTCTGCAGGGCGTGTATGAACTTAATATCACCATTGTTTTGCCTCATATTAGTTTTTTGAATTTTGTCCTTCATTCCAAGAGTGCCGTTTGCCTTTTAGCTTTTTGATTAGCGCTTGCTTCAGTATAAGTAGAAGGTACCCAAGAATTGATTGTGCTAGATGGTTCAGTGTTGAGTATGTGATCCCAACACGACCTCTATTTGGTGTTTAGTCACATTATTCAGTCTGTAAGGCTAAGGCTGACTAAGTCTTTCTACTTTAAGTAAGAATCTATCAGCACTCCAGAAGATGTCGACCGCCGGGATTTCGCTGAAGGCCACGCAGGCCGATGGCTTCTACTTCCCACCGGACTGGGACCCCTCAAAGGGGTCGCTGGATTCCTACCAGCGCAAAAAGGGTTTCGAGCATGCTCTGGGCAAAAACCGTGTTAAAAACCTAGATAAAGGCATCCTCCAAATCCGGTTCGAGCTGCCCTTCAAAATCCAATGTCTCAATTGCGAGGATATGATCGGACAGGGAACGCGGTTTGATGCGGATAAAAAGCGAGTGGGGAATTATTATTACGGCTACTTTTGGTCGCGTAGTAGGTTGTAGTGGGCTCTTCTACCCCATTTCTATAATAATTTTTGAACTCGTATAAAAATAATGTGTTGCTGTTGCTAGTGGTTTTTGGTCTAGTTGCTATTGCTAGTGGTTTAGTCGATGATAAATAACATTTACTAGGGGAAATCGTACTAGGTCCAATCCGAATCGGCTAACATCATCAAACTACATCTACTAGGTGTGCTGGTTAGTCGTACTAGTACAACTCTGCACATCCAACTTGGGCAAACTTCATTTCTTCTTTGTCTAACTCTAAATGAGGACTTAGGTGTATAAATACACACTCGTCTGCTCTAGCTCACACAGTAGATTTTTTGACCCCAACATGCTAGTGCACAGTGCTTCCCTGCCTCTAATCTCCCACCACTCCGATATACGAATTTCGTATGCGATGTGGTCAAATCGTCGACCCCTCTGTGTCTGTAGACGGCAAAACTCACTGTAATTGCGAATGGGTCATCCAAACGGACCCTCAGAATGCCGATTACGCGTTGGTTGCTGGCTGTGTGCGTCCCGGCAAGACCACTGGATTTCGCAACAGCAAGGACTTGGCTGGCCATGCTGCCCAAAGGGATGGGGAACAAGCTACGGAGTTGGACCCTCTCTACATGGACACAGACGCTCGAAGGGAAATGGCTCAAGATCCGATGTTCAGGTTGGAAATGCTTGCAAAAAGGACAGCAGAGAGAGCTGGGATACAAGTAGACAACGTGGGAGATCAAGGAGCGCTGGAGGATGAGAACAATAACAGGAAAGCGGTACTAGATGACCAGCAGGAAGATGTTGATCGCGAAGATCGAGATGAAAGATCATCACTCCATCAACGTCAACAAGACACCACCAATAGTAAGCGTCGTAAAGTAATGCTCGGCGTCAACGAGGATGTTTCTGACGTGAAGTTCCGCATGCACCCCAGAGAGTCTGAGACGCCCTCATGGATGCGCGCACCGGGAGTCAGGGGCAGTCGCAAGAAGGACGAGGACAAAGAGCGCCTCGACATGGAACGAGAAGCACACCAAGTCTTCAAGAATGCCGGAACATCTAGTTTGAGTGGAAGCTTCCATGCTTTGGATGGATTTGGTGGAAGTGGTTCGGGAGGAGGAAGCTCTAGTGGTATCAGTAGCACAACGACTGGTGGAAGTGGAAGTGCTTTTGACGATGCAGATATGCAGCAATACATCGCTGCAGCGGAGAAAAAGAAGCGCAATGACGGTAATTTGAAGAAACTCTACTTACTAAAAAAAGAGACCAAAAACGACTTTGATCTGAACAGTAAACTGCGTGGGATGTTTAGAGCAGACCGGAATCGGGAAAAACAATTTAGCAGTAGTAGTAGCGGCGGGACAACAAGTGGTGGGGTAGGAGGCTCAGCTAAGGGCTCTAAAGAAGCCCACAAACCTCATTTCGGACTACCCTTGAAGGAGTCGGATTCCGAAGACGAAGAAGAACTGCGTCAGTTGTTCATGATGAAAAGTGGCAAGAACGCCAAATCTTCCTCGTCAACAGGAGCTTTTCCAGGAAGTGGCTCTGGATCTGCAAGTGGAGTACAGCAGAACTACAAGCAGTATTCCACAAAAACAACGTCATCTAGTCGAACGACTGGTGGAGCAAGCAGCAGTAGCAAAACTACTACATCATCTAGAGCAGCGCAAGGAATTGGTGGACCTGGAGGAGCGGCGGGAACGTCTTCTGAGATGAAAGAAGCGCTGAAGCAAAAAGCTTTGGAACAAAGACACGCGGGACTAGCGTTCGAGAAGCAACTACAGCGAAGGAAGTTGTTGAATGCAGAATCCATAATTCCACGTTCTAATGCTAATGGTAGTGGTACTACTTCTAGAGGAGGAATAGGAATAGGCTCCTCCCAGCAATCATCAGTTCAAGCGAGGATGAATGAAAAATTTGCTTTATTCAAACAGTGTCAGTCGCAAGCGCAAAAAAACAGAAACCGCTAGCTAAGTACCAGACCATTTGTAAGTATATCAGTACCAGTACAGAACACTAACAGACTTTCACGATCCCCTTCTATTTCCCGTACCCCCTTCGACGACTCACGCCTACCTTGTGAGCCGCGATATGAACTCTATCGTCTTGTTTGGTCACATCATCTTCTAAGAAGAGCGAAATATTATCTACACGAGTCTCTGGCTCTTCATCTTCTGTGTTGGGGACGCACCAGTGCAGCACAGTGCATTTGTTTATCATCCTTTTCTTTGTGTTCTTTCTGTCGCTGTGAAGAAGACGAGAGACGTCATTCTGCAGCTGTGGAGGTGATGAGAGGCTTTGATATGCTCCATGATTTCTGTTGCAGAGAGACTCGGTTGAGTGAATGAGAAACCGAAGCTGGTGTGTGTTATAGAGGGTACTAGAGCGATCATTGTGACAACGAGCACTGATATTAGTATTTCTAGTGACTATCAATAATCTATAGGGACGCGTCGATAATGAGCAGCTCGTCCTCACGTTGACAGGATCCACGTCTTCTGTTCCAGATCCTCTGTATAGAGAGAGAGAGAATCATGATGTTCCATCTCACTGATGAACCATCGACATGACATTTTGTATTATTCTTTTCCGTTTTCTCTTTTGCCCTTCCCTTGCTTTTCCATTTTTTTGTTGACCTTCCCTTGGTTGTGCTTTGTTTTTTCTTTCAAACAAATGCATGTGTGGTTCGAACGTGCATCTTCGTCCAATGCTCATTAAATCTATAGGAGAAAGTAACGAGTAAAATCAAAGTAGACTAGTTCTACAACCACGCTTTTTAAGTCTTCAAACAGGTAGCGACTTCTTCGCGAAAACAACATCGATTCTTTTTGAGCTTTTCTAAGCCCAAAAAACTTTCGACAAGATGGGAAACATGTGCTGCAAGAAGCGCCCGGGCATCATCCAGGGCGACGTCAAAGATGGTGCCGCGTTCGCTAACGCTAAATGCATGTTGGCCTCCACAACGACTAAAGTCGGATCTGGGTACTATTTTCGCTATGTTCCTATTCATCAAGAAGAATAACTTAACTGCTTGAAGATTTTCCCACCCTTGTAGTTATAATTACTTCTCCCTCCATGATGATATTCAGATGAAGATCTCAAATAAAATAATAATCAGTCTGCACCCGCTCTTCATGAGCTGGGTATCTCTCCTATTCCTATGTTGATTCATGCCAGAAACTTATGTTGTCTTTCCTCGTGCAGCTAGACTTTGCACTTATATACTCTTGCTAGAATTTGATGCACTTGTACTTGTTGATTCCGTAACTGCAACTGCATTCTCATTTAATATGCAGTTTACTAGGTAGTCAATATAGTGTACGACTTCAACTATTCAAACTGTCTTTTCCTAAACATCACATAACAGCGCTGCCGATCCCAATGCCGTCAAAGCGATGGAGGGAATCTACACCCAGGTTAATGGCGATTTGAACCAATTAGCGTCTAAAACTGGAGCCAATTTGGGTGCTCTTAAAAAGAAGCCGCCGACCAGCGCCAAGGACTTCGCTACTAACCTTCTGCAGGGTGCCTACTCGTAGACCACTTGGATTCTAGCGGTCGAATATTTGTAAGGGAGAACTTATGAGAAAGAAGAACGTATGAACATGAGATTTACATACAACCATTGTTCATCATGGATCCTGCTTCGGATCTTCTCCTAATGACAATAATTTCTCCTAATAGTAATAATGGATCCCTCGGATGTAGTTCTCAGTTTCTATTCGCAATACATTCATTCTTCATAAGTGGAAGGTCCAGTCCTCAATTGTAGAAACACCTTAGCACTAGAACTATAATTTTTAAGGAGCTGGTGTCTGGACAATCTGAGCGAAGCTTTTCTGACTAGATCTACTGTGATGGCAATGCATACGTTCTTACTTTCTTCTCGTTTCACAAATGATACGATTTTTGAAAACTACAAGAAATACAAAGTCTGTTCATTCTTCATATAAGTATTCATACTTCGTTCTGATTAGTACAGGAGGTACAGCACCAAGAAGTAGAAGACGGAGGTACAGTCCTCAGATGAAAAAGATTAGTGTTACAAGAGGAGACTAAAAACATTGGTTGGTGACAATGAATCATTGTAGAAGATAAGGCATCATGAAAATGAATCTTGGAAAAGAATTGAAAAATATAGTCCGCGCTTGAACTAACGCTCGCAAAGCACTAGGCATCGCTAGATGACTGCGCAAGCACATACTCATAATTAGAGAAATATCGGCATTATGATCATCTATATTCTTCACGAAAGCATTATGATCATCAATCTATAAAATCTTCAGGAGCAAAGTGGTTTGATTAGCTATAATCGTCACAGAATTTCAAAAATGAATATCGAATATAATCTTCGTAGAAAGCATAACCATGGGTAAGATACTACGTACTAGGACAGTGATGAGATTTACAATCGCAAGAGTATCGTGGACTTTATTATCAATGGGCATAAGAATACTTTATCTTTATCGACGCGACCCAATAGAAATATATCGTACTGTAACTACTATCGGAAATCTAATATTACCGATGTCACTAGAAGAGGGCTGCTAGAGGAGGCCGCCCACAAAAAAAACCATGAGGAGCATGTGGGCGAACGAATTTTTATGTCCAAGGGAATAAATATAATGCTTCTATGTTATATGAACAACGAGGCAGAGCGATCCGGGTGTGACTGGTGTCGCATTCGAATGAAACGGTTTGCACTCGCGTCTCCACCAAATGTGTTCCTGAGGCATTTCATTTCTGTAAGAGGTGTATCTGTCTGTAGCACGCAGAGAGTATCTACTTCTGTAGAGTGTGAAAATGAGCAGGCCATCTTTATTCTGTACCATTGATAGGAGAGGATTTGAGAGTACAAGTCTGTGAAGGCCTCCCAGTAGAGAGAGAGAGGATGTTTGTGCGGTAGTCGAAGTTTTCGACTTTTATGATAACTATGAAAGTGAGATTCTTGATCCTCGAAGCTAGGTAGTTGAAATCAAGATCCACTTGTACTACATTTGGTTATCATCTGTGACCTGTCTGCTGAACATCACCATCCACTATTTCTCTTCTTTGCCCCGCCCCCTTCCTTGCGCCCAATTCTATTACCTCTTGTTTCATCTTGCTTTTTCTACTACTTGGTTCCTTCTTGTTCTTTTCTCCTGCTTCTTGATTTTGCTGTCTAGGCTTGTAGAGAAACATTTACGAGGACTTTCGCAATCGCAAATCCGATATTTTGAGCTTTTCTAAGCCAAGAAACCTTCGACAGGATGGGAAACATGTTGTGCTGCAAGAAGCGCCCGGGAATCATCCAGGGCGACATCAAAGATGGTTCCGCGTTTGCCAACGCTAAAGGCCAGTTGGCCTCCACCAAGACCAAAGTCGGCACTGGGTACAACTTCTTTTGCTATTTTTCTATTCGCATGCCCTCAAACAATTCGAGTTCTTTTCTGTTTAAATTCTAATTCACGTCCCTTCACTTGTACAACTGCTTTCTTACAGCTGTTAGAAAGTTTAGCAGTTGTAAAGTTCGTTAAAGTCTTGTCTTTCCTAAACATCACATAACAGGGCTGCCGATCCCAATGCCGTCAAAGCGATGGAGGGAATCTACACCCAGGTTAATGGCGATTTGAACCAATTAGCGTCTAAAACTGGAGCCAATTTGGGTGCTCTTAAAAAGAAGCCGCCGACCAGCGCCAAGGACTTCGCTACTAACCTTCTGCAGGGTGCCTACTCGTAGGAGTCGAAAGCTGCGTTGAAGTCTAGTTACATCTTCATCTAGGTACTTTCGTAGGAGTCGAAAGGTGTGTTAGCAGATTCTACGAAGTATCTGCTAACTTTTACCCACGCTAAGTGAAGAGTAGATGAGTAGATCTACTTTTGCTTGCGCTGAGTAAGTGAGTAGATGAGTAGATGTAGGCTATCAACATAGGTACATGTTTCACAAATGATAAGAAGACATATTAAGCTATAATTGTTTTGTCGAAGAATAAGAAAAGGTATATCTGGTCTTGCTGAACATGGACTGCTAGTGGTCACTTTAGTCGCACATCGTAGTTGTTGTAAGTCTAAGCAGCTGCTTCGTTGACGGAAGGGTGTGACTACAGGGACGACACTAGACGGGGAATTTTTTACGGAGTATTGTATTTGTTTATCTATTTTTGGAACAACTCTGATTGTAAGAAATTGAAAAATATAGTCCGCGCGCCAAAGAAACCATGATAAGAATTGAACTAAATAATGGAAATACGAGAATGTGCTTATCATGTTGTATAATCGAAAATATAACCTAACGCTCCGCAATACAAGATAGAATAATGAACGCTCTTCACAATGCGAACCTTTGATCGCACAGGAAGCACATTCTACATAATTAATGAAATACCAGTAGTAGAACTATTCGAAGATCGTCAACATAAAAAGTCATCATCGTCATGATCAATAGATAGAGTAATGAGAGGGTGGGAACAAGAACAGCGTGACTCCGGACCTTGTACTTCTAGTTGCATAGAGATGAAGATCGGCATATCATGAGTAGTCACAGAAGCATTTGCCATTACCAGGGCTAGAAGTTCCTCACAAAAAAGACCAAAAGGAGAGCTTGTGGGTGAACGAATTATGGTGTGTACTCTCGATGAGTTGAGTAGATGATATGGTGTTGCTGGCAGAGTCCTCAGATTGATTGTGGTCTCGAAAGGGATAGATAAGTAGTATTGTGTTCTTCGTGATGTATTTTTACAATTCAGTGTAGCACGACAGCGACTATAATGAGGTAGAAGAGCTCCGACACGACCAAACTGAAGTCTGTCTTTCGATAACTACCTCCGTGTCCCAGAGGGGCATACAGCCATACTCGCTAGTTTCGAGGAGAGATTTCAAAATCAACCGCTCTGTGACTTGAGTCGAGCATGCAAGGATAGAGTCTGTGCCTCTGAGAAGTGCGATTGTCATGGCAGACGCAGATGATGCCACAGAAGATCATGCGAAGATTATACCACTGTCGGTAGCTCCGTGAGAGTGGATAGAGTTCTGTTTTGAGTGCTTCTCAGAGTTGTGCTTGTTGTTGTCTGTAGTAATTTCTATTCCCCGTGACGTTGTTCTCTGATGATTTGTCACTGTCCTCCTCTCACGATCCATGGCTCATACGATTTTTTCCTTTGTCCCCTTTGCCCCTTTTTTTCTTCTTTAGATTATCTGCTTTCGCAAGTCTGAACTTTCTGTTTAGCTTTTCTAAGCCCAAAAACCTTCGACAAGATGGGAAACATGTTGTGCTGCAAGAAGCGCCCGGGAATCATCCAGGGTGACGTCAAAGACGGCGCCGCGTTCGCCAACGCTAAAGGCCAGCTGGCCTCCACCAAGACCAAAATGGGAGACGGGTACAACGCCTTACTTCTTGATGCGATACTGGTGTCCACTTTAGTTTTCGATACCCATCCTTTACATTTATTGATAAGCATGGTCGTAGACTAGTGTTGGTCCACCGAGTAATTTGCCAATCATGCACATTATGTTGGTGATGGAATCTCAGGGAAATTCTAGGCAAATTGCCGAATAGATTCGAGTGGTCTTGTTAAGGATGGAACAAACTACATTTAGACAAATACATGATCACAGATCCGCTGATCCGCAAGCCGTGAGAGCCATGGAAGCTCTATATGACCAGGTGGCTGGCGACTTGCCTCAGTTGTCTGCTAAGACCGGTGCTAAGCTTCCTGCGCTGAAAAAGAACCCGCCGAAAAACAAGAAGGATTTCGCTACCAATCTCTTGCTGGGGGCTTATTCCTAGAATATTATAGGCTATAACGCATCCTGTGGACATAGAATACAGGCTGTGAAACATCCATCCTGTGAACAGAAATAGAAAACCTGGTTACGACTGTTTTGAAGTGTGAAAGTATTTTTGAAATTGCATTTGATTGTCGTAGAACTCAATTTTGACAAAAGAGATTCTTTCAGGGAAGCCGTAGGTCCTAGCCGAATCGACCAACATCATCATTCTTGATCTTGTTCGTGTCTATCAATCGGTGACTCTATTAACGTGTGAAGTCTAAGAACTATTGTTTTGCGATGCCAACATCATACTACCGACAAGGAAAAGGTGGCTATGTGAAGATTAATGAAAAAAATAAATCATCGTAATCAGTCATGTTGAAAGTAATTCTGACTAGGATTATCATTGTACGTTTTTTTGGCTCGCAGATTGATTGATGAAAGAATTAGAACGGCATCAAGATAAAGTCACAATTAAGACAGCACTGAACGAAGTATGGCAATGCTGTAATGAAAGTCATTTTCGAGGACCATAATTCATGAAATAAAGAAAAACTACCACTGGCAAGTGACAGCAAAAGGACCGCAAAACGTGGGTGAAAAGCATCGTCCGGCATCAACCCGGAGGTATAGAAATAGAGAAATCTGGTGTTTTCGATTTGAAATTGCATAAGGAGCACGACCAGAGACCTTCTTTGAATCTAGAGACTAGATCACACTGACTAGTTGTATTGGATCACGATCATTTTAGAAAAAGGATCAAGAGAAGGGGATGAACGCATGTCCCTCATAGTAGTACGTCTGTTGAATCGGATTCCAGGAAAAAGAGGCAGAGAAAACTATGAGATCAGAAAGTACAACAACGATTACTTCTTGCCTCAGTTCCGTGTCGTTGTTAGTTAAGTAAAAACCTGTGTGAGTAAGCATCGTGGCGAAACACTATGACGCCGCGCGGCAGTCTGCACTTGAAACTGTGCGAGATCAATTGTATTGCGTTGTAAGGGGATCGAGGAGTAGTTCTCAGTGATAATCCAACGCGATCAAAATAGAACTCACAGCCACACCCCAACACGATCAAAGAGCTCACTACGAAAGAAAGCGATCAAATTTTGTTCTTGCAGTCTCATGGACGCGGCCATTTTGATCCCCCGTTCCACATATAGTAACAGACTACATATTCATCTCTGAACTACTACTCACTTACATTTGTATTCTGAATTTTTTCCCAAATGTCTATCAGGTAGTTTTCTTCAGTTTAAACTCCTCGTTTTTTTCAAGCAACACAAGCAGCTACACCTCATCGTATCTAGCATTTTGTTGTTCCTTCATCTTTTCGATAAGTACCAGGAAGTTGTAGTTTAAGTATCTTACTGGAGATAGCCAAACGCTCAGAATGGAAGTGGTACAGCAAGTGGTCGCTGACCTTGAATGCGCCAAATCTTCTGGATGCAAGATGGACATGGTTCCGGAGGTTCCAGGGCAGCTCTCAGAGCAACACCAGACCCAGTTCAGGAGAGCCAGAGAGGCGACCGCCACACCGGAGAAAGCGCATTATGTCTGCGCTGGGTTTGTAGCGCCGACGTTTGGCAACGTCTTCTACGCGATCGAAAGCCAGTTGATGTGCTACAATTATGAAAATGGATACTATCACTATCTGTAGCTATTGTGAACGAAACTGTAACTGTAATAGAAGCGAAATTAAGCGAAAGGTAGAGCACTCACTTCTCCATGATGTATTTTTTGCTCCCTCCTTTTGATTTGTAACGAGAGAACCTGTACAGCTACAACATTCATCACATTATGAAATCCACTCGGGCATGAAAAAAATCAGTGACTTTTGAACACTCACTTTTGCATGCCTCTAAACTTTTGAAGAAAAGAAGGAGTTTCTGTCCTGGTCTTCGCAGCCACATACTGGTCCTGTACGCGGACTATGCGAAAATGCGTACTTGAAGCAAGAAGTTTTGCGCAAGAATGTAGTAGAGGCAGAACGAGAAGCAAAAGAGCAAGAAGATGTTGCTGCAGGAGGTGATAAAGGAGACGTCGAGGAAACTAAACGGAGGAAAATTGAAACCACGTCAACTCCTTCCTCGATGCAACCTTATATGGCCACCGGTGGGGATGACAAGATGATTGTCCTTTGGTCTGCAGACCGCAAAGAGCTGTATCGTTATACACATCCTAAGAAAATCACCTGTCTACTTTTTGCGCCGGATCAAAGTCTTTTGTTCGCAGACAAATTTGGCGACGTCTATCGATTGGACTTTTCGAAGCTGGGATTGGCAGAAGGTTCTACTCTTACTTCTGCAACAACATCTTCCTCCTCCGAAGCAGCAGCAGCTGTAACACTCCTCTTTGGCCATCTGGCGATTGTGACGTGTATGATCTTCTGCGGAGATTTGCTGGTAACAGGTGACAACCATGAGAAGATCCGGGTCAGTCGTTACCCAGAGCACTGGAACATCGAGACCTTCTGTTTGGCACACACCGGACACATCACCAGGTTGCTATCTCTGCCCACGAAAGGGACACCGATGGAAGAGACCTCCAAGAAGAGTAGTTCTACTACAACAACGAATTATGCGTTAGTCAGTCTAGGGGCCGACGGACGCGTGTGCCTTTGGAACCCACTGAATGGACAGATGCTGGACCAGTACTGCTTTCCCAGTACTTCTACAGCTACTGGAGAACAAGAAACACCAAATGCTCCAGAGTTTGCAACCGAAGTCGCAGTTTTGCCGGACGCCTACGTCAAGCCAAAGCTGTTGCTACATTGTAACGCTTCTTCAAGTTGTGCTTGTGCTTTTGCTTCTGATCAGCACTCTTCTAGTGGTCCGTCTGCGTCCACCTCTTCTACTTCGACAACAACAGCTGCAGGGCCAAAAGATATTAATGTTTCTTTGCAAATCCAAGGCCCTCTCGAATACTCGCCGTTTCTCCTATTCCAACGTTCTCTGACAAAAGGCACAACCAACGCCACCAGTTTGCTGGGTTATTCATCGAGTAAACGCGTGTATTATGTGGATCAGAAGACGGGACATTTGCTTGCTGCAACGTTAGAAAACCAACCTAGAGAAATCGACTCAGATCACGACATTCATCTATCTGGGAACAAAACGACATCGAGTGAAAAGCCTTCTTCGACAACTGATACCAAGAACATGACTAAGAAGGTCAACACAAAAACCCTGAAGCTAGAGGATTTGGGCTTTCAACCAGGCATGACGTTGATTTCTGGCGCAAGGAAGGAGAAGCTGTACAAATACTTCAAGGATGGTGGAGAGGATGATGAGGAATAGATGACTTTGGGGAAAGACCATTGATTTCTACATGGACATACCTTGTAGTAGTAGACCTCGTAAAAAAATGCATCAATGCCAAAAATAGATCGGCTTTCCAGCTTCGAAACTGACATTCTAAATGCGCTCAGATGAAAACATGAAGATGACCTTTTCCTTTTGCCCTTTACACCATGATATGAATTGTGACACCGGGTGCTAGACGCGAAAGGCGATGTGCTGCGGACGAAAAATTGGATGTATTTATCTGCCAATAATATTGATATCAGTAAAAACTACTTCTACTATGAGTCCTCTCCTAATATTCCTACAGTTGTTGGTGTGCTGAGAGAATCTACACCTACTCGAGAGGTATGATGTAACGAGCGATTGTGTACCGAGAGACCGCTGTTGGGGTTTATAAGTGGCAGTGAGCAGATGTGAATTTGAAAGAGCAGTGCGAGCTGTGATTGTGAGGCGAGAGAAACAGAAAGGGAATGGTGGCATGAACAAAAATGAGATGTAAGTAGACGACGAGCACTTGTTGTCATTCTGTCAAGAATAGCATGCTCGGTTCATCTCAAGACCTTGGCTCTCTCATACAAAAGTTTCATCTGTTCTTGTTCTAGAGAAGCGAACTCTTTTTTTGTCTAAGGTGGTCTACCTGATTACATACGTCTACGTCAAGGAACAAGACAGGAACATGCAGCTTCGCAGTCCTACCTCACGCACTACGGGTGGGGGTCCGAGGGTTGGACGGAAGCCCAGCACTGCGCAACTCGGTTATCTGACTCCCCAGCACCCTTCACTCGTAATGAAGCCGCTACAAGCACCGAAATTTTCCCCTCGCAATTTGATCGACCAAGGACAGGGCGAGCCACATGCACAAGCTTCGGCTGGTGGCGGTGGAGTTATGACTGGTCTGGTTGTTCAAGAGGAAACATCTATCTATGATTTCTTCACGAAGCAGACGTACTATAAGGCGTCTTGTTGTAATACCAGGAACGATAGTATCAGAAACACATACACACGCGGTGGTGTGTAGTGCTCTATCTCCATGATTGCCTACATCAGCCTGCTCTAAAAAGAGTGCCAGCAAAACTAACGCACAAGCCCAATCCTCCGATCCAGGTACAACATATCTTCATGCTGAAGTGACTGGCGCTGGCGGGCTAGGAAATTGTGCACGAAGCAGCAGTAAACTGAGGACCTCTGTAGGCAACTTTGCACCACAACCAAGGATTGGGTTCAAATGCAGCACATTTTTTTATGCTCCTATAAATCAATGGATGAACAAAGAGATAGTGCATTGCTTCGCTATTACTAGTGGAGGTGTTGCAGCAGAAGGTAGTGTACATAGGAAAGTGTGCTCCTATGGCTCCACATCAAGCTAATACCCAAGAAAGATGAAAGTGAAACACTCTAATCCCTTGGAGCAGCAGGCGCAAACAATACGACAATCTTGAAAACCCGAGGAAAGCAGCAGCAACGTGCCCCGACTATTGGTGTTCCTTCTGCCGGTGGATTAATTACAGCGAATACCTCGAATACGCTGGCATCGTGCGCTGCAACCTCATCAGGGCATTTAGCGGAGGATTTGCAGACTACGCTGATCACAACTTATGATAAATATGCAGACTATGCTAATTCTGATAACAACGTTCGTAATCGTATGGTTGATTACTATAATTAATCTTGCAGACTAAAAGCACTTCTAGCGAAAACAGTGTTGATCCTCTCACTCTAACTCCCCACCAAGTCCAGCATCAGCAGTAGTTCTGGAGGGCCATCAACTACTGCGCATGAGAGCAGCACATCATCTTCCTCGAGTGAGGAACAGGAGCTCGCTGCTACATTATCCGTCCTACAGCGAGAAAGGACGAGGCTGCTGCACCAAGGAGTAGCATTGCAAAGAAAGTGGGATAGCAGAAGGCATTTACTTGGGCATGATCTGCAAGTGATGGTAAAAGTTTTTCTTTTTCACTTTTGTTATGAAGCATGCATTTGTTATTTTTCACTTTTGTTCTGTGTAGCACCTCGCTGAGCGACAATGATGAAGTTTGCATATCGAAGAAGTAAAATACACGACGACCAATCTTCTTTTTTGTCCAACTAGTGTCTGTCCTCAAAATTTTATCACATATATCACCTCCACTCCACTACTCCCCACACAGCGTTTCGTGCTCGCTCTTTGGCGCGCAGCTTGTTATCGGCATCCTGTAGAACTGGAGAAGCACTACCACGCTCTGGAGAGTGAGCAGAATGAAAACGCCCAACTTTTTCGACGTGAGATGGATGCTGCTACAGCACGTTTCTTGACGGAAACACGAAGAGAGGAAACTTTGGTCGCTGCAAGGAGTGACGAACTGGAGATTCTTAGTAAACGAAGACGGGAATTTTAAGGCTTTGACGAGTTATTTAGCTACTGTCTAAGTCTAGTAGGTAAGTATATGTACAACTGCTATGAGTTCTTGTGCTGAGTTCTGCAAAATGTTAAAGTTTTTTTTCTTACGATGCGTGTCAGTCTCTAAGATCAAGATGTAGACCTCGCTACGGAAGAAGGAAATTTGACACGCAAGTTGCGTGAAAAGGAAGCTTTGGTGAGGACGTGGAAGGACGCGCTTAAGCGTTCTGAGAAGAGGAATGTAGTAGATACAAGGAAAAATGCGAGTGAAGGTGGAACGAATTTTTTGGATGTCAACCTTGGTCAACAGCTGAATGAAAGCAGACGTACATCATCTTCTTCGTCCGCAACTACTGTGGACACGTTGCGGCAAGTGAAAACGCAGCTGCAAGCCTTGAGTTTTCAACTTTTGTCTGACCCAAAGTTACGACGTGTTGCTACGCCAACTCTCGGGTCGCGCAGCGATCGCGTTACAGGCTTCATTTCAGGCAGCCTAACGAATCGGGGCCATTCGTCAGCCGCTGCGCCGCGCCACTTTCGCTATGCCTCGCCATTGCAAAGTCCGCCTTTCAGAGCGTGATTTTGGTGCCTAACCTAGTTGTATAAAAATTACATCTCAACAGAGACTCTCCGTTCGCATGTTCGACAAAACAACTGTTGCTAACAGTTAGACAGATGTTTTTACAAGTACTGGACTCGTTTTTTAGGTATAGCTCATTGTGCTTCGTGTGATGTGCATGTTGTACGACTCTCGACACAGAAGTGTTTGAGCACTGGTGCGAGTAAACGAGAAGTTCCTACGAAGAAGTAGAGAGTCACAAGTGATACATTGTTCTTGATGCTTGAACGTACGAGAACGTCAGACGAGCGCATCTGTCCTATGTTTAGTTAGCAACGTATGACTCTTCGGTATAATTGGCAGTATTTGATACTAGACGCTGACGCTGTACGAGTTAATTGGAAAGTCGGTTCTGGTATCGGGTGCACGGTGTGGATGGACTCATTGTGTTGTGAACGCAGAGTGAGTATTTAACTAGGACGATGAGTGTCGGAAGAACGAGTCTACCCTCAAGTCAAGCTACTACACTCAACCCAGACCCGAACCTTCCCCATGCAGCTCCCCAAATCTTCCTTTTTCCCTTGCGCATTATAGATGATAAATTTTCGTCATCGCTGTAGTTGCTGTGTTTCTGAAAATATACCTTAGTTACACTAGAAGATTTGGTCACGTCATGTGGATATGTCATACTGATTTTGTTTAAGCCGCATGAACGGGTAGAGTCTGCTCAAGACCCTGGAAAAATGGGTGAATTATGGACTGTGGTAGTAGGCGGGTTAGTCGATCTAGCACGAGGATGAAGCCATCAACAGGACGCTCTGCTCATGTGTCAAGGACAACGATGGGGCGCGAAGAACTAGTCTCTCTCGGGACTTCGTGCCCATCCGTCATGCGAGCTTTTGCCCGTCGTGGTCTTGTATTGGTGGCGTGCTACATGTGCATCGAAGACAGTAACACTATCCTACACGACTTTAAGCAGGGCCATCGGTTCAGGAGGACAGATCATGACAGGCGGACCTCGTCGGCGGGACTGCAACAGGGGCATCGAAAACACGTCTTTCAGAGGGGGTCATCAACTACATTCTGCAGCAGCAGAGACGATGACTGGCGATGGCGGGATTTGCTGAGGGATAAACAAAGTGTTTCAAGTAGAAGACCATCCTTACCTGTTGCGGCGATTCCCTCGTCATCCTCATCTTTGCCTCCGACGACTCAAACGACAACCTCTGGCGCTCTTCTCTGTCACAAAGCTCCAAGCCCAGCACGAGCCTCGTCATCCACCTCCCTCCCTGCCCTCCCGGCCCAACAATTACCCCATGAAGAAACATTCCTACGTTCGGAACCCAGAATAAGTACTACGCTTTTCGCCGCTGCGCAGACCGACGTGGCTGTTCACCCCAACGGTCCCGACCCCGCCACGTCCAATAATACCTGGCCTCCCCTAGACGTCCTCTACGTGGCGCAGCAAGGGTTCTACGTAACCACGGCGCCACCGATTCCCGAAGGCATCTTTGACCCGTGCGAGGGGGATCGGCCACCAGAAACCTACGCCGAAATAATGGCTGCGAAAGAGGAAGAGAAACGCGAGGAAGAGCGGCAAAGCTTCTACCTATTTATCGCACTTTTGGTGTTGATCGCGTGCGTCGTGCTTCCGCTCTATGTCATTCCGTTTCTGGGGGCGACAGGGTTTTCGGCGCCCTATACGTTCATCTATAAGGTACAACCATGACCACTATTTGGTTTCTATGACCCCTATTCAGTTTTTCTCACGCTAGGTCTTTGACAGACTGGTCGTGTGCAAGTTGTATGTAGTCCCTGCTTCATCTATGGGTCTCTCATTTTCCGATATAGAGTAAAGAAATCATCCCCATCTACCACACAAATCTACTACTATTTCAGGCATTGACCATCAACGCTATCCCCGAGCAGCGATTGCGCACTCCATTGACCAAGAACCCAGACGTGATGGACCTTGAGTACCCCTGGTATTCTTTTACTGAAGATATGCAATTGTTTCTGCACTCTTGGTGCTGCTACGCGACACGAGTGGCGCACACCTACGACGCAGCCGAGATCATGCCGTTCTGGGAAGCGTATAGAAAAGCAGTCATCTTCAACTGCTGCGCCGGAGCGGCGTTTTCGGAGCAGCGGTATCATTAAGGCTAGATCCATCCACAGCGTTACCTTAATAAATAGTAGTTCAGTAAATCAAATATATCTAATAATCCTGCGTTCCCTTATAAAAATAAGGCTAGAGTTCATCTTCATTCTTCTGCTCCTGCAGATAATGCATCCTGGCCGAAGAGGCTTTTCAAGTCGAAGAGGATGTTTCTCAAGATGAATTTAGGTAGGTTCTAATATCAATTGAGAAAGCTGAAGGGTCTGAATCATGACTGGTACGATTTGACGATGGCCCAGCAGCGAATGGCGATGGTCGAGGGCTACATGTGCGCATGCTGTTACGCTTACCATTAAGGCTTCCATTAATTATTCATCTTTTACTAAAGGGATCGTCCCTCAAGAAGAGCCGTATGCAGATGCACCCCAATACTACAAGGAAGATCATGGTTAATACTTAGTGAGGCATATTCATCCTGTGAGGGGTGATCCCCACAGGAATGAACTCGGGAGAGGTCTAATAGGAAGAAGCCAAAGAAGTTGACGAAGCAGCAAGGATCCACATATCGTGTTGTTGTCAAGTGTCTGACCTAGAGGACAAATATGCGGAATTCACGGTTGGGCCAGCAATCAAAGCCGCAGCTGCAGATACAGAGGTTACGACTCCCCCTAATCCATCAGCGGAAGCATCGTAGCGACGTTTCCAAGGGGAAAACAGTCTCAGGATGGACTTGGAGATGGATTCGGGTGAGCTCTAAAGAGGGTCTGCCAGGAGCTAAGAAGGAAGGCGAAGGTGATGGAGGGAAAATAGCTGGCGCGGGGGGAGGGAAGTTTTTAAGGCCATAAGTTGTTGTCAGGGTTTACTAGTATTTATTGCTTAATCAACAGAGTCTGAGTCAGACGGAGAAGGGGTGATCCATGACATGATTCCCGGAGAATCATGTTACTTGCTTCGCCGTGCTGTCCCCCTAAACCCTAATAGTAATCCATCGTAGTCATTGTAGTCATCTTCTAACACCCGATGACCCAGGCGGCGTACCTTTGACGCAGCTGTCGTTGAGGCAACTCGAAGAGGCCACCGGTGGTGAGCGCGGTCAAGCAATTCCCGCAGATCAGATGTCGTTTGCTTCTAGGGTCATTCAGGAGATGGACACGCCAGCAGCGAGGGCTAGGAAGAAAGACCTAGATTTATGGCTCGTGATAATTCTTTTTCATTTCCAAAACGAAAAATTATACTTTTTTCTGATTCATCATTTGCACCAAAAATTGTAGTTCCGGGTGTTCTACTCTCCTGTTGCTCAAATAGCATCTAAGAGAGAATTTAGCCGCGTAAAAAGTGAAAAAGTAGAAGTACCTTCTCCGTAGTTGATCTTCTCCTCTAACAGCTACGATGTCAGAAGCTACAAGTGTGCATCCTACCGCACCTGTGATAGGAAGACAGCGGACTCGGGAGACGCCTTTAGATGAGGATATTGCGGCAGCTGGGACAACGGCGCTGGCTGTGGAAGATCACGAAGAGGAAGCTGAGTTATGATTATAATTTCTGATTGTGGTTACTCTTAATATTCAGACGCCGTGGACATCGGTCGCTCGGCAACGACTTTACTCAGGTCACCTGCCTCGGTAAAGAATGATAGATGAATTCCTGGTTTTGTTGTAGCATAGAAGATGAAGCATTACACAGAGTTGAGTAGGAGTTTACACAGGTCACCCATCATCCTCGGAGTCGAGCCGGTGCCGGTGGGGCTCGATGTGCAGGATCCATGACCATGACCTAACCTAGCCTTTCAATCCAAGTGCACAACTACTTTCAGGGTACTTAAGTAAGTGAGTTTCAATAGACAGCTACCTGCTACTTTCGCCCTCAAAATGGTTTTCTAGAAACCTAAACTAACGTTTCACAATCCTCTTCATCTAGTTCCCTATAGACAGCTACCTGCTACTTTTGCCCTTAAAATGGTGTTCTAGAATCCTCTTCTAATTCCCTATTTTCCCGAGGCAACGAAGCGTGAGCTGACTGCCGAAGAGCTTGCTGCCTTAGAGGAGAAGCGACGACGTAGGGATCTCCGCGAGAAAGAAAAGCGTGCTCTAGAGGGCACCTTAACGGAGGAAGATAGAATGGCCAGGCAAGTTCGACTAAAGAGTCTCCATTTAAGGCTGCCTTGCTGGCTGCTAATTCATCTTGTCGTAAAGCATCTACTAACTTTGTCTTTGGCCTTATTCCCCATACTGTTAAATATATGAATAGTTTATGGGGAATCAATGTTGTATGCGTATGGAACCCATCGAGCCACAATAATGATGTGAGTGACTCTCTCTAGATGAGAATAGATTCTAGAAGGCGCAAGGTCTTCTAAGCCATGCTCGACAGAAAGCGGCTCAGACACCAGAGGGGGCGATAGTGGAGATGAATTCTAGCAAGCGGAGAAACCAGATTTAAGGCTCAACTTTCAATGGTCATTGTGGTTGGTCACTGGGATCGCAGCGAGGCTCTTCTTAGAAAACAGGGGAAAACACAGGGAGAACAAGTAGAGGGGTAAAGGGCCCTTTTCTTTCAGCATCAGTGACCAATGAATGCTGAGCTTTAACAGATGGAGCGGGATCGAGCAGCGAAGGAGGAACTGCGCAGGATAAAGGAAAGGGAACGGATGAAAGCGGAAGGTACAACTTAGATGTTCTTGAAGAATAAAGCAAAGGGAACGGATGAAAGCGGAAGGTAGTTGTAGTTTCTTTTGGAAGAGGTTTTAGGAGGTCAAGTAGAACTCAATGTTCGAAGTGCATGGGCTGGATTAGTAGCAAAGTGAAATCTAATTCCAATACGTCATAGTGTATTCGTATCTCTTCTCATATTTCTTCTTTTCAATTTCCTCCAGGTTTGATTCCTGAGTCTACCACCGGCGTTTCCTCGACTGACATTGATGATGCAACGTCAGTAGCGCAGACGGAACAGCAATCCCCTGTTGTTAGGGCTGAATTTCTACTGCACCGAATGCTCTACCTACTTAATATAAATATTGTTTTCATCCCCATAAAGACACGAGTTGTATACCTGTTGTAGATGATGAACACTTTTAGATTCTTAACCTCCATATCATGCGAGTCTTCTGAAGAGTCAGGAGACGGACCAAAGTAGAAGTCGAGTCGCACTCACGCCTAAGACTCCCACTACACTATAATCATCCATATCATCATCTCCCACTACACCAGTAGACACAATAACAGAGACTATATGTATAAGGATCATACTAGATTCTTAACCTCCATATCATCTGCTCCCACTACAGACACTCACTCTAAGGATCATCATCATTTCTAATTCTTGCGCAGCGCGTGGTACACTCTATGATATCCCGGAGGAGTCCGATGGGCGCACAGATGTTTTCTCTTTGCAGACGAAGCAACGAACCGTGAAGAACTCGACGTATGCAACAAGCGAGACGACTGACGACTCAGAATACTCCATTAAGGCTCCACTTTCACTGGTCACCATTTAGATTGGGGTCACTGAGATCAATGAGGGGCTCGCTCCCGTGAGAGAACAGAGGAAAATCAAGGGAAAGCAAAGGGAGAGGCATGGGGCCCTTTTCTTTCAGAATCAGTGGCCACTGACTGCTACCCTTTAACTCCAGCACCTTTATCGCGAAGCAAGAAGCCAAGCGGAAGAGGAAGCAACAAAAGATGCTAAAGAAAAGCTTCATCGATAATGAAAGCGACGTATTCTTGATCTCTTGTAACTATAAAGTAGGCTACACAGATGCCTGTGTGTGTGTCGGAGAACATCAAACATTTTTTATGGTTTGTGTGTAGAGCCAATTAAGTAGTTGTGAGATACAACAATTGTTGTACAGGAACGAAATATCTTCACATGATGTCCCTATAAGACATACCATCTACCCCTACACAGGTATCCGATGCCAGCACCCATGCGAAGAAACTAGCAAGAGTGAAATTACCTTCCGGCGTTTTCACGAAAAAGCAGTTCAAGAGGCTAGATGAGGACAAGATCAAAAAATTGTTTCTAGAGGCAGACGAAGATCAATCTGGCTCTATAACGTTGGAAGAATTCGGACTGTTTCTAGACAGAAGGTTTGGAGTGCGACCCAGTATATCTTATGGGTAAACTACAACTAGTTCATGCAGTAATAGTAAGAGTTTTTTACCACATCTTGATCTTTTATCGCTCCTGGTAGGTGGCATCTTCCTATATATCTTCTGGAAGCTGCTCCTTCAGTGATTATACCACGCTATTCATAGCGGAATCTCTAATCTTCAACCCTGAACATGCTGATGAAGCAAATCGACGACAACAACGACGGCGAGATCGACGAGGAAGAATTCGTGGCCTTCTTTCTGCTAGTCTTGAAGTACGCGAATAACGCCAAGAAGTTGAACGACTTGCGTACTAAGAAGCTCATGATGAATGTCTGTTCCAACGGAGCTTTGTTGTTGGCCTTTGGAATACTGACACTGTTTGCCTACAACAGTTCCCGAACATGTGAGGAGGTGTGCCGCGACGAGACCTTTGCTTGCCCCGGCGAGTCGAGAGGCCATTGCACCTACACTTGTTTTTTGCCGAAGCCCATGAATATTAAGGCCATGATTAGTTTATCACTTCTGTCCCATGTGCCATGTGGAGGATGCTAGCTGAGTGAAAGCTAGAAGTACTCAGAGATCTTTCTAGACCAGGAAATCGCACTCCCAGACAGCATATCACTCAGTTCCCATTGTTTGATTTCAAGGGGAAACAAAGGGGGACGCAGAGCATACCACTGACTCAGCCTGGGAGAATGAAAAACTAGCGTTAAGAAAACCTACGTGGAATACGGTTTACTCGATGCGATGATGTTTTGGATGCTATCCGGTGCGATCGCGAGCGCGATCTTCGTCTTCTTCTGCTTACCGAGTATCTGGGGCCTGGTTGTGAAGTGCTGCGGCGCAAGAAAGGGTGATGGTGATACAACGAAGATTCACTATGACGACGACTTTGATCCGGAGAGCTGGGCACCGCAACGACTCCGAAAACAAGTCAAAGATATGCACAAATTGGCGCCGACAATGGTACAACTAGATTTGAATATGTTCATTTGCGTGTGATTTAATTATGCCTACCGCCAATGTCGATTGTTTGATAACTTTCGCTACATTGAAGATGTTAATAGAATGAGTCTAGCTACATTTTTGATCCTGTAGCTAGACTCATTCTATTAACATCTTCAATCTATCCCATTATTGTCTTGTTCAACCTTTCCACAGGTGCGCAATCATCGAGTGGAGGATTATGCTGCTGCTGAGCGCGAACAGACCCTAAACCAACTGGCGAAAGGCAATCAGATCTACTTCCAGCCTCTCGGTCTCGGCAATGAGGGCAAGAAACACCACGATCCCAGAGTCCCAGATCCACTGAAGATTATGGAGGCTGAGTTCGAAAATGAAGAGGCCTTCTTGCAGGCTTTGAGTTTGAATCCATTGGATCCGGTTGCTTGGGTGCCTCCTGGCTTGGCCGACGACTTTTGCGTGCAAGTCTTGCAAAAGGAGGAAGAAGACGAAGAAAAATCACGGAAAAGACGGCGGAAAGAAAAGTTGAAAAATTATGGAACGCAAGAAGTTCGTTGCACTAGTTTTTCGTACTATTTGTTTTTAGAAAGTTGCCTCTATTTGTTTTTAGAAAGTTGCCACCTAGTTGTAGAAGCGGGCTCAATGACAAATTCTACCTGTACCAACCCTACCTGTTACTACTCTAATACATGCTACAAAAACGGGCCAATCGTGACGCCATGGATGCGCTCAACAAAAAGAATGACGTAGGACACAGTGCTCTTCCGCTAGAAGATGGTGATGTGGGTGGCGGAAATCCTTTTGGAGAGGCTGCCAAACGATCATCGGGACGCAGGGGGAAGAAGGTATCTTCACTTGATACATGTTAATTTAAGTAGTTACCCTAAGCGGCCTAAAAGAGTATGAGGAGTTGCGACCTTGGAGTATTAGAGTAGGAAGATGCACGCATTTTCTTTATCCATAAGCGTTTGATATTCTCCAAATTTACCGCCCCTCTGTCTGTAACGAAAATTATGAATCTTGCTCGTCAGATACTAGAAACACGCACACGACTGACTATCAAAGTAAACTCAACATTACTCTCTCTTGTTTCAGGCTCAATCCGGCAAATTGAAGCATGTGGACACGCGGGAACTGGACAGAATGGGCCAGTCGCAGAAAGCGCGCGTAGAAGGCATGTTAGCTGGAAGAGTGTCTGGAGCTGTCCGTAATCTCGATTTGCGAGATGATGGCAAGACCGATTATGAAAACGTCATTTTGATGTTACTAGTATTCGAAATCTTGAGCTAATCAACTGAGCAGATAGAGTTAACTGAGATGGAGCAAGGAAGAAGAACTAAATTGGAGGAACTCGTCAAGGCTATTAATATCAGATCCCAACGAAGCAGGACTCTAGTCACCATCAGAATCTTCACCTACGGATTCTCTCTCCTCCAGTTAACTCTAGTCACCAAGAATCACCTCTCGGCTTCAACGTTCTCTCTCACTCTCTCCCTCTCCCTCTAATCCTCCGAAGACCAAGAGGTCGATGCCCTTTTTCAAGATGCAGAAGGTCGCGTCATGCGACAAGAGACGCTGTTACCTGGCGGTTTAGAGGAAGGGAGTGACGGCGAAGGTAGTATAGAAGATGAGACCCAAGCACGTGCAAGGATGGAAGGGAGAGGTGCCAATTCGTCGCAGATGGCACTACAACATTCGCAACAGTTAGCCATTCCGATGACAGAAGCGGAGAAGGAGAGAGCGGCATACTATGCGAGGCCAATGTACGATCAACCGGAAAGCGTGCAGGTGAATCACGACCAATGGTCGAACTGGGAGCAAGAATATAGAGCACATCAGAGGTACTGCTTTTTTTTCAATGGTCAAATTGGGAACAAGAATACAGAGGACATCAGAGGTACTGAGGTGGAGCTGTGTGGTTTCTTAGTTCAGTTTTGCAGTCTACCAGTATCTTTACACGGGTTTGTAATTGTACGCGATGTTTCAATTTTCGACGTTACAACTTTGGATTTTATGATCATGGTTCAGTTAGTATCGAAGATGACATCTTGTTCACAAATAAAACAAGTGCTGAATTATATTGTTCTTCTCCTTGTCCAACTACTAACTTCTCAGTAATATTTATAAATTATAAATACAGGTCTGCGATACGTAAGCGTGTAAACCAGCTTATTCTAGCCGCCGGTGAAGATCCCGAGAAATACCGCGCTGCCGTGGAAGTAGCCAGGCAGAATGGTCCCGGTAACGCTTGCATGGCCTTCGACGAAGATGACATAAGGCGTCTAGACCGCAAACTACGTGAAATGCGGCAAGCCAAGGACCAAGCTGACGCAGAGAGGGATGATTAAGGCTTATTGTCCGAGTCCATTTCGTGAAGCATCCTGGGACGGCTTTTGAAAGGGAGAAAGGTCGACGCAGGATGATCTTCAAGATGGATTAGGGTGAGCAGCTCTAAGATGAAAAAGTGCAAGCGCAAATCGCGCAGTTAGAGCAGGCAATGATCACTAGGGAGCCCTATCAATTGGAGGAAGCGTTAGCGAATCTCAGTTCGCTCTGTAAGGGAACACGGGAGCATGCAAGGTTACTGTCCATCGCGCGAGCAGAGTTGCCGGTAATACAAAAAGAGGCTGAGAAAAATCGTGTTGCGGCTGGCTCCCACGCAATGGCCCCGCATTGGAGCAAATACGTTGCGCCGGATTTTATGGCTGTCCTCACTGAGTATCAAACGATACATCAGATTTTTTTGAGTACTTAGCTACCTAATTGTCGTGATCCCCGACACTGCAATCGCAAGCGATGTCGTTTCATCTTTTGTTAAATGAGTCAGTCCATCTAGAAGTTGGTTCTCTACTGATTAGCTCCATCTCTATCTCTAATCCCTTCGACGAAGAAAAAGAGCTCGATCCGATGCGATTTCAAGTGCCCGATCGGAATAAGGACAAGGCAGAAGAGAATACATTGATGCCTGGAGAGCGGAAGGATTCACCCAAAAAGAAAACAGGGGCTGCGAGGTTTAAAATCGGGAAAATGAAATCATGATAGGCTTTGCCGGTGATCTCGACAACAGTAGATTATGAATAGAAGATGCAAAGATGACCTTTTTTTAGCTTTCATTCACTGATATTAGATTGTAAGAATGTTCATCTCGACGTGACCCCGTGTGGCAGAAGAGAATCGCTGCAGCGATGACACTGATATTTCTTCTTCTCGACAATAGTTATGTGAGTAGATCCTAAGATGACACTGATATTTCGTCTCAACGATAAGGGAGATGTGATCGATCCTTTTTATTTCTGATGCAACAACGGACATTGCTAACACCTAGAGGTCCCTCCATTCCAATGACGTATTATTTATAGGATGGACCTCGTCTTTCTGAGCCGTCCTGGCAAGGCGAATTTTCATGTTCCTCATCTTCTGTCTCCCCGAAAGCATTCCACCCTAGATTCCACATGATTGTAATTCCACAGGACTCCTCTAGGGTGGAATGCTTTCGCGAAGACAAAAGATGGGGGGCCTGTGATGAGAGTGCATCACATGAAGGAAGGAAAAATGAGCTGTGTCTGAAGACTGCGAGAGATAGAGGATAAAGAGTTCTATCTGTTGTATTTCCAGTGAGGAGAAGAGACTGAAGGAGGTTTTTATGATGATAGAATCTGGAGCATTCTTGAGGTAAGATTGAGAGTGATGTTAGGTTGAATTCTGTTTTATGAAAGACGGGCACTTGAGAAGTGAGTCACTGATTGTGGTGAGTATAATCATGATGGATGAACGTCTGTTTTCTGAGTTATGACTGATTCGCACTTTGTTCTGTTGAGAGAAAATAATGTCTTTGTGTGTAGGTCCACGCTTTTGTTATCAATACTTTTGCAGGTGACAAATCTACTATGTTTTCCCACTCTCTAAGTTCCCATGAATGTTCCCTTTGTTTTCGGCCCTGGATATTCCTTGACTCATCATCTGTGTTAAATGAGAACTGTTTGGTTCAAATAATTTTGTTTTGTATTCCTTAAAACTCAAATTACCCATCATCCTCGGAGTCGAGCCAGGTGCCGGGCGGACTCGTTGTGCAGGATTCACAACCTAACCTAACCTGACCATTAGACAAGAGGTCTAGTTCTACATACACCATCAAGTTCAAGATGTCACTCGTCGCTCTAGGCAGACAGGGAACGCAAGAATCCGACATGATGAAGGCCACTGGAGGAGGTTCATCTGAATCGGAGTCAGCTTCTTCAGGAGCTTTCTCTTCCGCCTCTCGTCGTCATAGAGATGAACATGCGAATTTGGCTGCTCTTGCTGCCGCCGATGAGTGGAAGGAGTCGGATTTGAGCTCGTTTTTAGGCTGGACCGATGCGGAGACTACTGAGCATGAGATTGATGATGTTAAGGCAAAGGCTCTCACTAATTTAAATTCGTCTTTGATCATTCTTGCATCCTTGGGCAGTCGTGTGGGAGAGTCAGTTGTATCACACTAGGAAGATGACGCGCGGATAGTTCTAATGATGAAGATGTTTTGGATTTCGCGAACGATACGATGCTTGGTGCTATGGCTTTAGGCTTAACTGGTCAAACTCGTCGTCACTCTCCAGAGGAAGCCAAGAGGCTGCAGGAAGCGGGAGCAGCGTATAGGGCGAAAAAGCTAGCCGAAGCAGCAGCTGCCAGACAAGCAGCTCTAGACGCAGAAGATGCGGTCGAAGATGCTTGGGAGCAAGCTGCTGCAGATGTGATGGATAATTTCGATAAGACTGTGGAGGAACAAGAAGCTTTGGTGAAAAAAAAGACGGGCACCATGAAGAAAAAAGGCAAAAAGAAACCTAGAAGTGTTGGAGAACGAGAGTCTTCTGGTTTCGCCCTAATCGAAGAAGCAGGCGATGGCGACGATGCTAAGAAGAAAAAGAAGAAGAAAGGGGGTGTGTTAGGGAGTTATTCCGGGTCTTCCTCTTCTTTTAAGGCTCAACTTTCAATGGTCATTGGGGCTGGTCAATGAGGTCGAAGAGGCGCCCCCTTGAGAGAACCAACAGGGGAAAACGAAGGGAAAAGGGAGAGCTTTGGGGGGAGTCTCCTCCGTTCGGAGTCAGTGACCAATGAATGCTGAGCTTTAATTCTTCGTCGTTGTACACGACAGGAGCATCTTCCTATACCTCCAGCAGTGGATCCTCCTACACCACTTCTTCCTCAGATTCCGACATCGTTATGATAGACTTAGAGGGCACAGCAGCCAAAGATGACGCTGACGCCGAACTAAGCGACGAGATGGAGGAGGAATTTGGATCAGATGATGCAGAGAATTTGGATGGAGAGATGATCCGTGGTGGTGCAGGACCAGGAGGTGTAAAGTTAAGGGTTTCCGAATTTTTACATCCCTCACCTAGTGATTACTTGGCTCATTCTCAAGGGGAAAATAGGTCAAGGATGTTTTGAAGAATGCAACTCGGCAACCTCTAATATAGAACGATGGCAGTGGTACTGGGAGAGTAGGAGGACCTGCAGCAGGTGGAAAAGATGTAGCGAGTCCTCCAGGATCCCAAGCAGTTTCTTCTGTTATCATGTCGAAACGGGCAGCCTTGCGGAAAGCAGCAGGCCTGAACGAAGGTCAGAAAATGAGTACACTGTTGAGCGAATTAGCCGTTCAATCCGATGGCGAGTTGTCGACCTATGACGCAGCTGAGTCGCTCGCGAGAGCCTATACCTCTATTGCAGCCGCTGGAGAAGGTCCAAAGGTAGTTGCTGATATCTTTGCTAGCAGTGGTGCAAAAGCAGGTGATGATGCAACTGCAAGCAAGGCTGCAGGTGGTACAACTAGTACTGCCGAGGACGGCGCAAAAAAGGAACCAGAGACACCGGCTCAGAAAGAGAAGGCGCAATTGTTACGTAAACAGCAGGAGCAACAACAGCTTTTAGCCCTCGGGTTGATCGATGAGCCTCCACGACATCCGTTGCTGAGTTTTCATGCTGCAGCCGCGATTCGAGACGTTTTCCTCCCGGACTCTGCAGTAAATTGGCTCCGCAGTGGCAGTACCAATCCCGAAGCGCCAGTGCCTGGAGACAAGGATATCCAAGGTATTCGAAAGCTGACCGGCGGCTTCCTGCCGATGTATCCGAACGAAGAGGAGAAAGAACGGGAAAGAGCACGACCGCCTTTGGACGTAGGCGTTTTTGGAGTCCGACATGCGAAATTGTTGACGAATTCGCGCTTAGCTGTACCGCATCCGCAGAGTGGAGGAATGCCCCTGGGTTTTCTAGGGTTTCGCGTTCAGGACATCCCGAACCCAGGTGATAAGCCAGAAAACTACCCTATGTCCATGCCTGCTGCAGCGGGGACATCCACTTCCACACATCAATCAAAAACTACAGAAGTTGTCAAAAGTGGAAGAATTGTGCCTGCTCCAGCATCGGATGTGCAAGTTGGAAGTTTGGATCATGCGCAACACGTTTTGCTGACCGGAAACGCAGAGGCGCAACCCTCCATCAAAGGAACCAGGAAAGGAAAGGATGTTGATAAAATGTTGAAGGGTTCTGGTGTGAGTGATTTCGCCGCTTATGAGCGGTATAAGGAAATCGAAGCCATATACGCCGAAATGGAGGGCCTAGAGATCGACGATCTAGACGCTATTATGCTCGAGCGTACTCGCCACGATCAGTATGACCGTGATTACGTCGAAGAGGCGAAGTTACAGCAGCTGAGGCTGCTGTTCTTGTTCCGGAACCAGTTGGCTACGACTTTGAAGGACCATGAAGAAAAAGTGTCCAAGCATGCAATAAAATTAATGCAATTCGAAGGACCTTTGTCGAAAGCTATGCGTCGAAAATTTGAGGCACAGGAGGCAACGAAACGCGCAGCTGCGCGAAAGGAGGCTGAAAAAGAACGGAAACGAAAACTGAAAGCCCGTAACGTCAAAATCGCCTTGAAAGGAGATGCCAATGTGGGTAAGGGTACTATGACGGCTCGACAACTGCGCGGACGCGAGTTGAATACGGATCATATTCGCAACTGGCTAGTGCAAGAGAAAAGTGATAACGACGATGATTCCTCAAGCGATGAAGAGGAGAAGATGTCCGGAGAAGCCATGGCAGCGGCTAAGAAAGCTCTGGAGGACATGAAAGGAGCTGATGAGGACGCGGCA
Organism: Amoebophrya sp. A25; assembly: GCA_905178165.1. Taxonomy (NCBI): domain Eukaryota; class Dinophyceae; order Syndiniales; family Amoebophryaceae; genus Amoebophrya; species Amoebophrya sp. A25. Next base: position 122,666 of record CAJINU010000072.1, read on the forward strand.
TTTGGAACGCATCCTGCACTGGCTACTTCTGCAGCTTTCCACAAAAAACGCGTTTCCCAATTACGTGTCGATCACGTGCATCGATCGATTTTACAGCAACTAGAAGATTCTGAATCCGAGGTCGACGGCGTCTTGCAAGAAGCGGGGGACGAAAACTTGTACCCAGCACACGGAATTCGATTACGCGAAGTATACCCGACTGTGAGGGAATTTCGCAGACGAGAGGCCATGTTAAAGACCAAGGAGTTGGAAAAACAACGGAAAACCTTGTTAACAGATCAGTCTGTTGGAGGAGCGCTGTTGGCCATGACGAAGGAGGAACTGGAAGAAGCGAAGAGAGAGCAGGAAGCAGCGAGTAAAAAGAAAGAAGAAAAGCCTCCACCTCCAGATGACGACGAGGACGATGATTTCGCCGCAGACGGATTAACCGATGCGATTAACGCTATCGTCAAAAAAATCACCGACGCCGCCGATAGAGTCCAGGAAAAATTAGAGCCCATGGTTGATTCAGTGGTCGCAGATGTCGCAGACAATGTGAATTTGGACAATGACGAAGCTGTCCCCGAGGAGGTGATGGAAATCTTCAGCGGAAACCAACGAGCCTCGGATTACGCGTCCGCCAGAAAAAGCAATAAGATGCACGACTTGCTGAAACAAAGATACCAAATTTTGAAATCAAAACACGGACTCTTGGATGTGAAAGGCTTAAAAGCGAAGGGGTTTTTAGGTGGGCAGAAAGTTAACCCGAATGATGAGGACGCGTTCTTGAAAGAAATTGAGGATGATGAAAATGCGCATAAAAAGCTGGTCAGCCCGGAGCATCACAGCGAAATGGTAGAAGCAGATGCACAGAAGCACCGGGACAGGGAAGCGAAATTCCTAAGACACGAAAATCACACTGATTTGGCGCATCCTAGTATGACCGACCGAAAGCGCAATCATCATCTCGTGTTTCCGCCACCACACGTGAAAATCCCCGACCCGGATGTTTACCAGAGCATGGCCGTGGACCATCACGGACTTACAAAGCGTGCGGCTGACTTCGGTTACCATGCGAGACAAGGCCATGTGCTGGAGAACTTGTACCAAATCAAAGATCCCGAAGAAGAGGCCTTTTTTCACTCCAGAAAGCTCCTGCATGAACGCAGGAGAAATTGGAACGGCGAACGCCGGAACATGAATTCCAACATACCAGGAGGAGTTGCGAGTCGAGGAGCCAGTAAGGATAGCGCGGCTGGAGACGAGGATAGTACTGGTGCTGAAGGAGCGGCCGCCAGTTTCTTCCAAAAGCCCGCTAGTCCTAAAAAGGAAAAGGATGTTGAGAAGAACGAAGCGGAAGGCGATGAAGGAGAAGACAAAAGTGGTGCTGCTTCTTCTCTCTCTCCAGGAGGAGGCACAACTACTACGAAAAAGAAAGGCAAAACGAAAACGAAAGACATCGCTAGCAAGGATCATCAAGACAAATACTTAATGTTGGACTTCAACATCCCTGAAAAGTTTGAAGACACTGCGAAAAGACGCACGGCTCAGCAAGATAGAAAGAATAGCACTGGTAGCAGGACGTCCGCCACAGGCTTGACGGCAGGGTTGTTGACAGGTAAGAAGAGTCCTGCACGTCGTCTTGAAGAGAAGCAACATCAACAACAGCAAGAACAACTGAAAAACCAGCTCGAAGAGCAAGCGTTGGCCGATAGACCTGCCAAGAAAGCGAGTCACAAGTTCGGTTGGTCGCATGAGTATGACAAACATCTTGCCGAAGAGCCACAGGAAAGGTCCGACTTCTTTCTCTTCCGAGACGGCGTGAAAAGTCGAGAAGACGCCATGGCGAAACAGAGGACTTTGTTGGATGCAAAGTTGAAAAATATGGCTAAAGCTAGCAGAGCGAAGGCGAAAGAAGAGCATGAAGCGTTCAAGCGCGCAGCACGGGATTACAGGCCGCGTATAGTAGAAGCGACGATTGAGATGATGCGTACGGGAGGAGCGCCAGAGGGTGCAGAAGATGACTCGGCACTCGACGAAAGCAGTTCTGCGGAGGAAAATGACGACAAGGACAAGAAGGATGCTGACGATGCAGCTGATGACACCGCGTCCAAAACGTCAAAGAAAGAGTTAAAGGTCTCTGCGAAGAGGGTTAGGTTACATCCTTATACAAGAGCATGCGCAGAGCGTCTGCGGCGTTTCGGAAAGGGCGAGGAGGTATGGGATGCGGATGATGGCTACTAGAGATTATGATATGTTGTGGCTGTAGCGGAGCAACTGATGTTCTTGGGGAAAAAAGTAAATGTGGTGTGAAAAGAAAAAGGTCGAAGTAGCTGTAGTACTCAAGCAAATACCTACAAATAGAAATACTGACAAGAAAAGGATAATGGGGAACCTGTACTATTAGCTATTCTTTGGGGAAAATTCATTTATGTAAAATACCTATTTGGAAGTTGTACGCTTATCTGATTATACAAAAGAACCTAAGGTAGGCGCATCGCACATAGACACTTATCGTTACTCACTTAGACACTTATCGTTACTCACTCGAACTAGAATGTATGTATAAACACAGGAATATATCGCACCACGACTTTTCTTACTTATGTTGAACTCTTTGAACTTCTTTTCGAACACGAACTCTCTTCTTACTAAGAGCCATCAAAATCAATGCTATTCGTTTGCAGATGAACACTCAAGTTGGGGGTTTTAAGATCTGAATTTGGGGTTTTAAGGTGTAGTTACAATTGGGGCATCTGCAACTCGTGCTTTACGATGCTGTCTAGTACAGCAGTTTTGACGACCTGATCGTGGTTTTTGACTCTTTGTTCTTTTCGAGGGAACAGTGAGGTGCGAGAAAACATCTTCATCAAGCCGGAAGAGAGAGAGGAAGCATAGAAGGAAAATTGGTTACTAAAGAGGGGAAAAAAAGAGCAGAATAACTACAGACAACAGTTACTAGTTACAACTCATAATTCATCAAGAAAACCACAACTTCTTGATCTTGATCAAGCTGAGAGAAGTCCTCTCGCGAAATGCATGATGGCGGCAGGCACATCAAGACCAGGTCCTCGAGGAACAAGTCGGCGGCGGCATATAGTGGATGTCGCCGAGGGCCAGAGGCCCACACCGTCACAGTCTCCAAGAACGCTGCCTTCAGTAATAACGACACGATCCTCGAAAAAATTCAAAAATTCGGAGAGGTACGCAACGACAAAAAGAAAACAGGCGGCGACGGATGCAGGGGTGAAAAAAAGGATCAAGCAGTTAGTTCAGTGGACCCGCAAATGCAAGAAACCGCTGAAATCCTGGCTGGCTCTCTCTGTGCAGGTGGCGTCCGCTGTTGTGGTCTTTGGGTCTTTCCATACCGTAGTTACGACGAAGGCTTTCTTCTAGACAGGATACCTAGTAATGGTTTTCAACTAACATTCCACACTCAGACGTGGACTACAAGGTTGATAAGAAAGTATCTTGTTCGAGAATTTATCATCCAAATATAGCGAACAACGTGGGACAACATCGACCTTCGTCTAAACCGTTTTCCGCCGAATTCGAGGCAGACACTTCCGCCAAAAGTAGTAAGTACAACTGGAGCAGCTCTTGCAGATAATATCCAGATATTAGAACAAGAGGAAAGGAAGTTTTCCCTAGTTTCACTGGCAGTATCTTCGATGTTGCTCGGCTCTTTCGCGTTTGTGATGGCCATGTTCTATCTTTATGATTCACTCTGAATTTTAGATCTTCTTACGGTGGTCCTAAACTCGTATAGAACAAGTTTTTTCTGATGAATATGTATTTATTCATACAACTACGTACTACCCCGGTTGAGCATGAATAGATGTGGCTACTGTGAGAGCGATGGCTGGGAAAGGTGGCGTGAAGACAGCTGCCAAGAACACTCTCGGGGGAGTAGATCTAGATGAAAAGACGAAAGCGCTTTTAGAGAAGGCTCAGGGAGTGAAGCTGTAGGTTTATGTTTAGGCGACAGGAGGTGGACAGGTTAACCATTCTTATGTCATCATGTCTTCATAGACGGAATCGAATTAAGATTTTTTTAAAGATCAGTTCTTGATGGTTTTTCATTTCTTTTTGAAAATGGCTGCCAGCTTTCTGGTGCCTCGCGCGAGTAGCAAGCATGTGTATTATATAGAAAGATTGTGACATTGAGTTATAATTTTTGGGTACTTCCTTGTCGCAGTAAGGTTTTTTCAACATCCACAATGTTTCAAACAAACTACGTGCGGCTCATTTCAAACAAACTACCTTCCAACATTTTCCGTATCAGTTTGACCTAGTTGTGTTTCGTATTCTATTTCGTGTTGTTCGTTCAAGCTACGACTACGACTTAGACTTCCTTGTCTGTGGGCGCTTATTCCGATTAGCGGCCGTCTCCGTACAGAAACGACAATGCACAGATGTTAACAGTCGTATGATTGCGGACGACAGACCAAAACGCACAGTCTAAGATATCAATTTTTCCAAATTCATTGTTCTTAACATCCAAGATGACTTAGCTTCTTTCGATATTTTTCGGATACAAACTAGCTAGGAGATGCTGCTTGATGTTGTTGTGCCATATTTTAATGGGGTTCGGATTGAGCTGCCCCTCCAGAGGTGCAAACAGCACTCCTGCTTTCATGGTCCTTCATAGACGCGGATAGTCCTACAAGAAACAGCGTTTCCTTCAACGAAGGTACTTATATATCGAACTGTTACGAGTACCCAACTTGCCTGCAGGCCTATGAGTATGACGTCAAACGACCACTAGGTAGCACCGAGAAGTTGATCGCATTTTATATGGTGCGTCTTTTACTGTGGAGGGCGTGCGACGACGCAGAGAAACCAAAGAAAGTCAACACAGCCTGAAAGGTTATTTTCCCTGAGCGTTAACGTGTAGCAGGAGCTGGAGGGAGAAAAAGAAAGACCCAATGACCAGAGCCTGAAAGAATGAAACCTGCATTCACTCAAAACTTTCACTTAAAACGTCCTTTCTCTCATCTTTGTAACTTCACTGTATATTTCTTGAAATTCTAGGGTCTACATGCTTACTGAAGACGTTCTTCCGTGTTTCACAATCACACCTCCTATGACAAGAACTTTCTTGCATTATCGACGCACTGCACATTCACGACAAGCACAACAGAAGATTTTCGTATTTCGTATTTCGTCGGTTTCAAAACTATCGTGACTAATTATCCTAAGACTAACCTGACAGTCACAGCTTCAACCTACTTCATAATCCTCATCTACTTAAGGAACTAGATTATAAGCGTTCAACGAACCAGGTAATCCTAGGTAACCTCTAAAAGCAATACCACTCGTACCTCAACAAGATGTGTCGTTTTCGAGCACGTGGTGCATCACCAAAGCTTTTTGCGGTCTTGACCATGATTTCCCTGTTCTGCGAAGTTTTTGTTCATTCGGTCGGCTGGCTAAGGAGAGCAGAGGCAGGATGGAACGTTTTCCTTCAGATTCTTATGGGATTTTTGAATTTTTGTCTGATGTTTGGGTTTGAGGTTTTTGAATTTTTCTTTTTGTCGTCACGAATTTTTTGATTTGATTCTTGAACATCTTGTTTCCCCGCGTCCTCCTAGGTACTTTCGAATCAATCGATTCTTGAAGATCTTGTTTCCCCGCGTCCTCCTACGCACTTTCCTTCATTTCTCGAACGTGGGACTGTTGGGGCATTCGCGGATACGATTGGGTTTCCTACTTCGCGACCACGAGGAACCTGTTGCATTACTATCAAAGCGAAACCCTCATGAATATTGCGTGCACGTCACCGATATGCATGTGGTATCGGAGCAAGCATCAGAAGTTTCTACATTTAGGGCTTTCGCATGAAGTCACCTGTAACCCGGCTAGTCATTTCCCTTGATGGTTCGAATATTGTTTTTGTTAGTCTCTGTCCACAACGAAGGATTATAGTTTTGGTAACAATCTGTATAGAGATACTAACTTTATATTCCACACAGTCTGTCAGCTACAACCTCACACAACCTTTAGCAAGCGCTAATACTCCTCGCAATGTTTGGATACGCGGCAGGTGGGATGATGTTGGGAGTGACACTTATGATGCTCCGCGCTTTTCTCTGGACCATGTCCTTCTCACCTAGGGAACTGCGCTACTCTTTTGTGACGACCTTCGTGGCGATGCACCTGCTGGTATTTTTGAATTGTAGTTTGGAGATTACTTCTGTAAAAGTTCCAGAAGACACTCAGCGCAACGACGGCAGTTCTCCCACACTATACTCTGGAGGAAAAACATTTACATGATAAACTTCTAGTCTTGCACTACATCACGACTTCATGAATAATAGGGTTTTTAGTAGTTTCTCTCATTCTAGTACTTCAGCTTCAATCAGGTGATATAACTTACTACATACTTATGTCGCTTCTGATAAACACCTCAGGTGGTAGTGATATAACTTACTACATATGTTCTTCTGCGTTAATCCGCTTGAGAATGCAGCTAAACACTGCGGATGTCGGATCACATCCTAATCCTAATCCAAACACCTCAGGTGATAGTCCATGTCGTATTCGATATGGGCATGGAGCATGTATACGTGGACCTAAACGAACAACACCACTATCCCAATCCGCCTTACGGTCTTGGGACCTACATGCTCTGGGGATGGATGGGCCTTACCTTTCTGCGGTTGCTGGTGAGTGTTATGGCCACTGAATTAGACTGTGTCTGCGATATTAGACTGTGTCTGCGATATTATAGGCAGATCTTCTGTACAACTTACACGATAGTGTGCATCCTATCTACAACTTACACGCATTGACGAATCTGGGACGATATAGGATGCACTATGACAAGACCTTAATACAGCACTGTTGCAGTAAAAGTAATAAGACTTCTGTCTCGTTCATCATCTCGTATGATGGGTAATATAACGTGGGGAAACTCTTAACGTAGGGACGAAACTCTTCTAAAATCGGATTCCTTTTTGCAAAAAGTCGAGAGTTCGAGCATGACGAGACAAGCAGCGACGATTCTAGTGATGATGCGGACGAGGTGAGGAGGGCCAAAGATAATTTCAAGTTATGATCATCAACACAGCGACGGTCGGTTCATCATGTTGAAGTTATAATCTTCTGAAATAATACTCGAATACTCAAAATAAGCGAGTAAGTAACACAATAACCTCCGAGTATCTGAGAAGATTATTATCGTCTGGGATACTCGGTTATTTCAGTTTCTCGATTAATTGCTTAGGCATGTAGCTTGCTGCATCTGCACGTACAGAAGTTGTAGAAAAAAATTCGCTTTTCGCTTTGTATCATGAAGAGGTAGGTTGTTTGATATGATAGATCTAACCGCAGGCATGAAAGGGATGCGCGTGGCACCTGACAAGGGTGTAGGCAAGATGAACGTGATGAGGAAAGGAAAGAAATAAATGGCATCAAGACTGGTGGACTTCCTCGCGCGCTCGTTTTTTTGTCCAAATTTTTTTTGATTTGCGGCTCTCTGGCTAAGATGGTTTAGAACGAGTAAATGCAGCCGACCGGGACCACGTGACGGACATCTCATTTTGCGGACCCGCCTTCTCCTACACGCTGATGAGCGGCTACGATTGACCAATAAAGGAGCAGTCGAGGACATCACGGGCACGCTCGCGGATGCCGGAAGCCGACGGAAGATATACAGGATGCAGTTGGCGAATGCACGTCCTCCGATTGAAACAGGCATCAAGAAGTAATCATCTTCATCAATAGATGAAAGAAAGGAGCTGTAGTTGTCGTGCTATAGAACAGTACTTCTTGGTTGGCATTTTTCCAAGAAATTTCTGACTTGAAGTAGCTAGTACAATTCGTTGTCCTAGTGGATATGATGATCACCTGTCTTTCAAGGAATGTATGAAAATGAAAGATTTTCCGTGGATCTCCACTGACTTATCTCCCTGCGAGATCCGTGCTTTCGATCGATGGTGTTCGAAAAAGTTTTCATTTTTTTACGCACAGGCACACACGCACCGTCGTTGTGTCCTTCATTCTTAGACTCTGCACAGAAAAATAAATGATTCAGGGCGGATATTACAGTTTTTAGATAAGGCACTAACTGCCTTCTAGCAAGAAACTAGAAGTAGAAGCACATAATACGAGTGCGAGTTGTTTTTGTTTCTTTGTATAGAGCACCAGTTTTCTTTCTTTGTATTCTCCTTTTCATTAAACCGTAACATAGTGGCTTCGCCCTTACTATCATTTTTGATTGCTCTTCACCAGCAGTCTACAAAAGACAAAGATGTCATCGTCCACGTCCTCCTACACGGAAGCACTCGAGTGCTATGTTGACGAGGAATATGCCACGTGCAAAGCGTTACTTTTGGGCGCACAGTCCGACGCCAAGAACTGGCGATCACCGAAGTTGCTTGGTTTGGCACTTTATCAGTTAGGTGACCTAGATGCTGCCAGAGGACGCCTTACCACTAGTCTTGAAGCATTTCACGCCCAAGTCGGTGAAAATATGACTCCTGCTGGTGATCAAACCCTTGTGAGACAATTAGACGCGCTGAATTTAGCGTTGGGAAAGGTGTGCTTTTACCAACGGGATTGGGACGCAGCTATGAAATATTTTGGGAAGACAGATAGCGCTCTGTGGCAGGCTAAGGTGTCTGCGGCACAAAGCGGATCCGCTCTACCTCTTAAAGGGTTCATCAAACAACCTGTGGGAGGTAGTAGCACTACTAGCATTAAGGCTTCCCGCGTTACATCCTCCACTAACTTCCTTCCCCTGTTAGTTTTCAAGTGGGAAATACTGAATAGGTCAAGGCTGTTCGGAAGAGTGTAATGCTGCAACCTTTAATAGCGGCATCAAGCCGGCAGCTGCTGCAGCAGCAGCAACTTCTACTTCTAGTATGGGAGAAGTTAGTTCTGCCTCGTCTGCGAGTCCAAGTAGAGCGCCCAAAGTTAAGGCTATTATCTCAACTTGCTATGCAAAAACAGGATAAGATGGGTGGGAAAGAACACGAAGAATATATGAACTATTGTAGAGACGTACTATTTGTAGAGAACAAGTACAAGAACTAGAGCAAGTGAAAGATCTCCTCTAACAAGAACACTCCGGTCGCAAAAAAAGCCGAGAAGCAGAAGAAGTCCTTGGACAATGGTCATTCTGACGACGAGGACGACATTGAAATCGAAGAAGTAGAGGAAGAAAAGACCGAGTTGAAGCCGATTCGTCACGAGTGGTATCAGAACAACGAATTCGTCATTGTGTCAGTGTATCTGAAGAACCTACCTGCAGACAAGGTGAAGATCGGGATGGGCGACAGATTTTAAGGCACGAAACAGCACACCGCTTGCGATCTTGGCCCTTTGAATACACTACTTTTTAGTTCTAAGATAATGTTATAAGCACTCAGCATTCTCATTCACTCGAGTAGACGCTGTAGCTACAGTGAAAAACTGCATATTAGCAACACTTATGATGTCCTCTCCGTTGCTGTTCTAATGCACCCTGCATCTAGAATACGAACGTGAGGCATCGGATCCGCTATGTGCGAAGGAGGAGGGTTTTGCAAAAGAACTCAGGTTGGAACTGTTCGAGGAAATCAATCCTGCAGGAAGCTCTATTGACCATGGAAAGGTACTACAACTAGTATTGTATCGTAGTATTATAGAAGACTGTCTATATTGTTGTTGCCATCGTCAAGTTTAGAATCTTATCGACTTAATTCTTATCGACCTAATCCTAATGCTAAGTCGACAGATTTCTGAGAATATCAGCCTAGTATAATCCTTATCGTCCTTTCTGCAGGTAAAAATCGAGTTCCGGTTGAAGAAAGCGCAGACGGGGGTCCAGTGGACTGGTCTCACGCCTGTAGCGAAGATTGTCAACGAACGTCCTCTCGCTTACCCAACTTCGAACAAGCAGAAAAAGAAGTGGGATGCGGAATTGGAAGACGAGGATGATTATGAAACAAATGTTGTAGGTGGTTTTGAGAAGATCGTAGAAGGAAGTTTGGGTTTAGAGGTAGTCGTTTGTCATCTTGTGGAAGGATCAGCATCGTGTCACTTTGGTTCGCACTGGCTAGACGACCGTTGTATTGTCTTTTTAGACCCAGACCAATATCAGTACTAGTAGCGGAGGATCATCTCCGTTGTTTGAATGGCCAGCTCTAAACTTCAAAGCCAGAAGGAGATGAAGCATTAAATAAGCTTTTCAAGGAAATCTACGGCAACGCGACAGACGAAACCCGGAAGGCTATGGTACAGTTTACCTTTAGTTTTGAGATATTTTTTGTGTCGACGACCACACTTCCATGAGTTTGACTTGTCAGAGTCAGAATGATGTCTGCACTCGCTTGGGTATGATTTTCTTCACTTTCATCTAGCTGCCCTAGCGCGACTACTGTTCCTGCACGGGCGTCCGCAGTCGCTTCAAGAAGGTGGGCCTACGCTGCCCGAACTTTCGCGCTACCCATTGCCGACGAGGCCGAGGGCGTCCGTCGGCTGAAAGAAGAGGGAAAGGAGAGGATCCACCGAGAGGCCAAGGGAAGAAATGAAGCTCGAAAGCGGAAACGCTTCGCGCGCAGGCCTCGGGATGCCGACGAAAGGGCCAGCCCCTGCGTTTTTGTTATCTGGGTGGGGCGCTTCGCATCTACTTGAAGAGTATGGGAATGAAGAAGGAGAGCGCGACACGCATTGGCAGCCGTGAGACTGAGGACGCGCGCCGCGGTGTGGTCTCTCACCTGCACGGCCGCGGGGCCGTTCACGTTGGTCCGCACATCAAAGGCACCGGCCTCGCAAATGGGACAGCCTGCGCCTTCGGTTTTGGGCAGTCGATGCATAGCGTGGAACTGATGACGAAGCGCGAAAAGGGTCGCCATCTTTTCGGCTCTCGGCCTTCCCCTTTTTTCTCTCCAGGACGCCCTGCGATCCTTCGCGCTGGCCGCAGAGAATTGCGCGAAGCCGGCGCACTTGTGGCGTGCGAGAGCAAGCCCGCCAAAGTGGGCGATGCATATCCGTCGGATGTGAGGCCTTCGATACAGCATCGCGAAGGGACGGAAAGAAGGCCGGCGGGGTTACTCGTCGGGGCTAGGGTGAAAGCCTGCCCTTGGGACTGCTCGGGCACTTTACAGCCAGGGGACTGGCCTGCGGCGCCGGTTCTGCTCGGACAGTCGGGCCTTGTCGGTCTTACGTTGTTGGTTCGAGGGAGCTCTGCCCCCGCTGGATGCGTTGCCTGTGCATGCTGTGGAGCTGAGCGGCGCAAGCTTGGGGAGATAGCTGCACCCGGCTGGCTGTGGCCCGCCCCGGGTCGAACGCGAACGCGCCACGCCAGCGAGGAGGGAAACGAGGGACCCAGGACGAGGCGCCAGAAGAGCAGGGACACAGCAGCGCCCGCGCCACTAGAGCTACGCACGCAAGCAAGGGGGGGCGGCCTGGGTGCCGTTGTGTCAAGCGTTCGCGGAATGCTACCAGGGTCAGCGAATGGACCCCCAGGACAGGAAAGAGGGCAGACGTAGACGCGTGCGCAATTCTGGACGGAAGCAGCTGCGCGCTGTTGAAGCAGGTGCGGCTGGGAAAGGCCGCGGGGCTTCGGAGGGAGATCGTGAGAAGGCAAGTGGGACAAAGGAAATAGCGCGGAGCAAGTCTCGCGGAAAGTGGGGGCTTGGGTCTGTGTTTTGTTTTTGCTTCAGTTATGGGCTGTTTAGTGTCAGTCTACCAGAATGCTTTAAGCTAGTCGGCTGCACTCGTAACTACTTGCTCGTCATCATTGACATCGAACACGAACGCCTTGCTATGACAAAAACAAATATTGAAAGTAGAAGTACTATGAAGCAATTACTTGTTGCAGTATCTCTGAGGTAGTTTGTTATGGGAGGCACAAGAGACCCCTCAAAAAAGGGACAAGGAGTGCAAAAAAAACAAAGAGGAGGCATGGAAAATGACTGCGCCCAAAAAACAACAGGCAGCGCTGACCTTACATACTGCAAGAGTTTGCTCTCCTTGTGGGGCACAAAGGTTGAAAGTCCTTACTCCTGGCAGATAGTTCAGGACCAAAGGCGACATGGCCGGGCAACACTGAATGGCCACGTCGTTGTAATATCTTCGAAGACTGTAGTGCCTGTAGATGATCACCTTCTCAACTGGGATCCCTCTCAAACTAGATGAATTTTTTTCTTTCCTCCGCACATAGGTAAAGTCCTTCCAGACGTCTGGCGGGACAGTATTGTCCACAAACTGGGACGAAGTAGGTAAAGCTGATTATGAGGGCAAGGATCGGCCTAGCGCGCCTGACGGACAAAAATGGCAGAAGTGGTAGTTTCAAAAGAATTGTTGATGTTTCATGCCGAAAGGGGGCTGTCGTAAATCCCTAAAGAACCTAGGGCTTGCTTACAGTGCCTTAAGGTATATGATTATGATAGGGTTCCTTGGAGGTGGAGGAGGGACTCGGCGCACATCGAAGAGGACACTGCTCCCATGCCTGTGGTTATGAAGATACGACTAGTCTTGATAATAGTTGCACTTCCTGCTGTACATGCTGTCCTATGTTGAACACAAGTACAGTAGTAGGTACTACGCAGGACTGGTGTCCCTCTTCTGGGCATCTGTTTGATGAGAAGATACGAAGATCATACTGGACTCCCCATGTTGGTTGTGATTCCCCTCATTGACTTGTCCAGCACCTGCTACACAGCAAAAAAACCTTTTCAATATTCTTATAGACGACAGAAATTGTTATACAGAGAATGAACTCAGAGACCACTAACTATGATTATGGACGAAAGTCTTGATCATTCTTATTGCTTCTACCGCTGCTGGTGCAAAAAATCCACACTTGTCGGACAATCTGGTACATTAAGTCAACGAAGAGAGAAAATAGAGAGCGGAGAAGTACGCCTAGTATCGCAGATCATGGAGGGCTGCAAGCCAGATGTCGTGTACAGGTGTACTAGGGCGAACAGCCTCCAGGAGAGTATTTCGGTCGGAAGTGGTCACTAAAAAGTAATGGTATTACAATCCTTTAAAAATGGTACTAAAGGTCCCTACAAGATCCTTTCCCCTGTCTGCCCACTGGTGCAACCCGGCTGCGTATATTTTTTTGACCGTCTTTTGAGATTGTGTTGGTTGTTTCTTTTGGAATATGATACATTTTTGACACAGATTGACGTAGGCGCAGTTTCAATTCGTTGATACAGGATTACTTAAGTAAATTTTTAAGCGCCAAACCTAAGCAAGGCAAGGTTTGTGTCATTTTTGTTGTTGTTGCCCTTATAATTGTATAATTATCATGGTTTCCTGTTCTATTTGATTCTTTTCTGTTCGAAGTAAGCTAACAAAATGCAGTATCCTGTCCAATCTCCGCGCGATGACGCAACGACGTCCGCACCCATTCCCGAGACAGGACGTAGTGCGACCTACCATGGCCCTGGCATTCCCTCACGAGACTTCTATTCGGCACCGCCTCTTCTCTTATGGGCGGTCGTAGTTGACGAGCTCTTCTAATGATCTATTGTTCCTTCTCATAGGCGGTAGTTTTTTATTTGGGCAAAACTAGCTTGACTTCGTGACTAAATACTATAGTACGGTGGTTGTAAGTAATTAAACACATGAATAGACTCCGCACTAATTTCAGAAAACAGCAACGACGGGCCAATATCAAGGACGTACTCTGCACTCGACGAGCCGCATGAACAGCGCACGTACCATGAAGCGGGAGGCAATGGGAATGGAAATCAGGAGTATGGCCACCTAGGATATGTTCGTAGAAATCAGTATGGCCGCCTAGGCAAATTATCAGTATGGCCTTGAGAGTCAGATCTAGTGTGAAAGGATCTTGTTGCTATAAGATCCTCAATAGGTAGAGTCAATTTGGATCCCGAAACTAACCGAGCCCATTTTTTTGGTAGGATTGTTACCATAATTACTTGTATGAAGATGAAGATGTAACATGGATCACACAGAAATACACAACGTCCACCAATATTTTTCTCTAAAACTCGCTATTTCTACCAACTACCTCGACGTGCAATGTGGTATCACCTGGTGGCGAAGCGATGTCAAGAGGAAATACGCAGGACCCCACGCAGAACTCATGCTCTCCCATTAAGGGGATCGACTTGGATTTGGATTTAATTCAAAGGAGTCACTCACTCAGAGACTTTCACAGATCTTTGTAGTTTTTTTTGTCTATTCCGTCCACCTATAGCTCAGTAGGTTGTATCACAGACTGTGAGAAAGGAGGGTGATGTGAGAGCTTATAATGACTCAGTTTCGTTTGTTTTCTACATTGTTGAACGAGATTTCCTTTGGAACAATAGGGTTAGCAGTTTCTCTTCATCGTTTCCAAAGGAGTATTTCTATTTTCTTTCCAAACTTTGCTCTAAGTTACGCTCCCCCGTCACCTATTCCCCACCTCGGCGCATGGTGAATTCCCGACTATACTCCATGTTCGACCGCGAATTACCGAAGTACTCTTCTTAAGGCAGCAGGTCGGATCTCAAAAAAAATATCGGCTCAACCGGATTTTCTCTTCGGGGCACCATAATGTTAACATCTTCAGAATCTAATGATCCTCCGCTACATCTCTTAGAGAGCGGCGCTATACAGTCATCGTCTACCACACATCCATGGAACGGCTGGCGAAACGAGTGCAATCTCTATATCCAGGGAAAATTTACCTCATTGGTATTCTTGCTGTTGCTACTAGTATGCAAATGCTTGAGGACGAGTAAGAGTACATCAAGCGAAAAACAACTATTCGTGTTTCTACATACTCATACACATCACACACAGACACAGGCTTCTTGTTCTTTTACACAATAAATCCATACATCCAGCAGATCCTACCTACACATCCAAAATCCAAAGGTCCCAAGTTCGAGCGTTTTAAGGATGGCTGGCCCAATGTTGCGTTCACGCCTGAACAAGTATTCCGCATGCAAGATGAGCGAGCTTCCGTAACCTACCTCGCAAGTTTTCACAACCCGGAGATCGTCTTCGAACAACTAGCTGTGATTTTATGGCACTACAATCAACTGGTTAATAATCTTTCGGTATGTAGAGGCCACTGGCACTGACCACATGTGTCATAGTGCTGCACCTTGATAAATGGCAATATTACCTTTCGACTAAGAGCATCATCAAGACATGTAAGCTTCAAACTCGTCCGTCATTGGTGTCCATCATGGTAGATCTCCACTGTCCAGTTTCTAATTATCTACGCACTTCCGAAAATGCTAGTCCGCAACTACCGGATCGTGGTGCCTTGGTTCGCGACAGGTAACATCTTTTGAGATATACTGGAAAGATGATCAACATGACGTGTGTAAGGACTCCGATATACACTTCATTTATATGAGGATTCAGGATAGCATCGCATAGTCTAGGGGCTGGTATGCTCGCCAGTGATTATAAGTAGACTCAATGGAATGGATCGGCATGATCTTTCACTCCGATGAATGTTGTACACCCTACTAGAATATTTCAGGCACCATGGAACGTATCGAAACGAGTGGCCAGATAGCGACAGCCATGACGATGGCACGCGTGCTTGATTGTACACCTCGATGTCGAACCGGACCATCGATCATTACCATCTACGATATCCATGCTTTACAGGAGCAGTTCTATTTCTCGGACGACGTCTTGGTGGAGTTGAAATCCGGCGTTTTCTTGGTCAAGCACGAACTTGCGAGAATGGATAGGATTGCTAGCCAAGTGAACCTGCAGAACAATATGGTGGCAGTGCCCAGTGTCGAGTCTATCGTAAGCTCCGTCTCTGCTGGCATGGTGGAAACCAAAAATTTACGGAAAGCATATCTTGCAACGTGTGTTAACACTAAGTAATGAAGACCCCTCTTCTTGAAAACCTTCTAATTTGTGCTACGCAAAATGGCGGTCTTGGTGGAGATCCGGAAAATCAAGGAGATGCAAGTACCTCTATGAATATACATTTAGACAGGAGAATATGACTACATTCAGAGTCGAGTAGATGTAGACTATCTATGACTTCGTGAATCAAGGTGTTTTGACTACAACTTCCATCTTCATGGGTTAAACAAGTAGTTTAATCTTAAGGTGTACTAGTGATTTGGATTTGCTTTTCATCAAACAAAAATAGAGTTCCACCTTCCACAAAACATAGCCGAGATTTATCCCAACAAACAACAAAAATAGAGTTCAAGACGGCCTTCTTCTAATCCTCCACCTTCAAACGGATATCAGAGAAGTTTATAGCACGCATGGAGCTGCATGGAGCTAAAGGGGGCGCTTCTTGCGTCCCTTAGAGATCTGCGCTCCATGCACTCCATGCTACTCCATTGCGCCATGCGTGCTATAGACACCTCTGGCATCCGTTCGAAGGTGCAGGCTTAGAAGAAGGCCGTGGGATAAACAAGACGGCCTTCTTCTAATCCTCCACCTTCAAACGGATACGCTCTGAGTGGGCCTAATAATCAACAAGCCAATCAACAAGGCAATAACTTTTCTCTCGTGGTCGAGCCGGAGAACAACGAGCCTCCCGTTCCATTCCGCAGCAAAATCATGATCGGTTTTCCCGACGACGGAGCGAAAAAGCGATTCGGGAGCAAATTTCCTGAATGGGAACACGTTGTCATCGCAAAACAGAGAATATATGGAGAACAATATTTTTTTCAGACGAGTGAAGAAGAATAGAAACGAATCAGGGCACGTTGTACTTGTATTGTATTAGAAAGGATCTTGGTTGCTTTCTTCATGAAGGAGGAGAAAAACGAATATGCCGAATACAGGACGGGACCGATGTGAGTGGCAAGCATGTCATTTTGGTAGACGACTTGGTACAAACCGGAGGAACCTTGATTGAGTCTATTAAGGGCGGTAGGTCTTCAACATGACACCCTGTTAGTTACTATCTTTATTTTTTCTCGCCAGTGGATGGTGGAGGATGACCCCCAGAGATGCATAGGCATGATGCTCGGTGTTTCCGTGACCGTTTGTTGTGGCTTTCCACCTAGGGGAGAAAAGCACAACGAACGGGGAACAGCAAACCCTAAACCCTAAGGAGTAGGTGCTACGACCTTTAATTCCATGCGGGCTCTCGCTGATGCTGGAGCGGAGAAAGTCAGCTGTTACGTAACCCACGCTGTTTTTCCTGACGACAGTTGGCGAAAGTTTCTGGACATACCGCATTTATGTTAGCATTTATACAGAAGTTGCGTGAGGAACAGCTACCAGAGGAATGAAAGCATTCCCTCTGTCTTGTATTTTAGGATGAGGCACGACGACTAGATGAATCAATACAAGAATGAATAAGAAAGGGAACGGCGGAAAGCGCCCTGTCAGCACTGAGGTCCTTCGCGTTCCTTCGTAGGTAAGCGCCATCTCTTCGTGGGGATGCTGATCATAATATACGGAATGAATTATACCTCTAACGCACTTGGACACATTCTATGTCTGCGATACCATCCCAACAACCGCGGCTACCTTGGAGAAGGTCGGGAAGCCTTTCAAAGTCCTCAGTATTGCGCCACTGTTGGGCTATTTGCTAGTGGGCAGGGAGCCGCACTCAGTCATGCGTGATATAGATAAACTTGATACCTAATGACGTCGCAGGATTTTGTGTAATTATAGTACTATTTTTTCTGATACAAGAATCTTGCGCTCGCCCTCTAATCAGGCCGTGAGGACATATTCTGACATCCTTATCTTTATGAGGCTGTGGGCACATATTGTGACAAGTGTAATACTTTTGAAAATATGTTTCCCATTTTTTATCGGCTTGTTAGGAGCAGCATATTCTTACTGGCTGTTTTATAACATTGTTCGCATAAATCACGTAGTAAGTCGTTGACCGCCAGTCACCCTCTACTATCACGCACTTCCCTAGTTGTTCTAATATTTTTATCATCATCATCAATCAATCTCGTGCCAGGCACATCAATCAATCAATTAATCAATAGTAGCGTAAGGTAGAAAATACTTAGTACTGCTTAAACCGAGAAGGGCGGAGAGGTATTGCTGAGACGAGCAACGTAAACAACGACAACGACAGCAGTAGCCTCCTCCTAACCAACGCAAGAAGAAGCGCCGCCACTACTACCACTAGCACTACCGTAGAAACCGTGGAGCGTCCTCACAGCTTCAACATCAGGGAAATCCGTAGAACTCAAAGAAGACTCAGGGAAGTTGTAGGTCCAATCCGGACCGACTAACATCGTTATTACTGTATGACGTTCTAGTATCTTCAATAGTAAGGTAGAACCAGTGCCGTAAATGATGTGCACCTGTACCAAAATTTGTTTGCTTCTACATCACTATCTACAGCACGAAATTGTAAGTACTTGCTTCGCATCCATCAATTCGTACTTACTGTACTAAAACTAAACCTTGGCTCGCAAGTACTGTACCTCGGGGTGTTGATCTGCTGGAGCGGAACAGTCACCTCTGCTGGTGACCGCGACGTCGAGGCATCCTGTCCTATCCCAAAAAGTATTAAAAAACTTTCGCCAATATGTTGAATATTTTTTCTCTTCTCGATTAATCATTTCATGTCAAAGTGTGTGGATGGTGATTCGCTGCCCTGGCCAGGGAGGGGTAGATATGAAACACTTGGCTATGACTCACTGATGATCGTACACGACTTTCACAACTGATGATGATCGTTTCCTCTTTTCTTTTCCGACACATAGAGACGTCGTGAAGGTTGTGGACAAGGTTGACAAGCCTCAACCCGCGGATTCTGTGAGGCTGTGTGGGCAATGTCTTGACAACCCGGATTGATATTAGTTTGTTCGCTTGAACCACGAAATGAAGCGCAGCATTCTGAGTGATCAGAAGGCGTGCTATCAACATGTGTCACAAGCACGAAGCACCTGGGCGGTTCTTCCGGAAGACTTTCCTTGTTCTCCTCATCAGCATCCGCGAGACAAGAGATTGCGAAGAAATTTCCGCAAAAGGTTTCCGGTATCACTGACGAGGACTTGCGGTACTGGGCCGAAAGTATAATCTTCTACAAGAACTGGCCCTTTGGCCGGAGAAATTAAAATTGAAGAGATCGCCTATCATCTACAAGTGGTATACGTAGGCGAGGAGGCGGACACTAGGAAAGGAGTTGGACGCATAGCTTACAATAAGCCGTAGCTTAGAAGACATAGCTTATATGAATTTTTGGACAATTTTTTCCCAGTCAGTATCATGTGTTGTCAAGGCATCCTCGACAGGTTACCTTTCACGACGGCTATTCACAAGGCATGAGCATGAAAGATGAAAACGTGAATAATGAAACCGGGACAAGCACATGAACTGAATGATAGAAATTCTGAATCGATAAGATAAACTAGAATACGCATTCATATAGGGAGTATTGTAAGAAAATGAAAAATGCACCAATATTGTTTGAGCACAATTTTTTGACAGAGAAGGGCTGTCGGGATGCAAAAGTATAATAAATGGGGTAAGATCTCCAAAGTGGGTGTCCAAGTTCTTTTTTGGGTGTTCTACCGGTACCTACTAGTAAGTGCCGGAAGATGACAGATACAGGGAATCCTGAGTGATCGTTTCATCACGTCGAACGAGCGACGGTAACTGTAAGCGGTGACCTATCATCTCTTAGGCTAAAGCAGCTTCAAGGACGAGTCTGGAATATGCCATGATCATCAACGCTTTCGCTCCTTTTGGACTGTGCCCCCAGACTGAGTTTACTACTATCACCACTACGACGCATACTAGAAGAATGTGAATGTCTGAAGAAAATAATGATGTGCTCGTCTTTGTTTGGACTACGTCAGCATGTCAGAATGCCGACGCGGCTTGCGCTTGTGGTTCGTCATGTTAGCTACAACGCCAAGAACCTATTAGCAGGGACGCCACCAAGAGGGGGCCCTCCCAGTACTTGGAAGGAATAGCACGATGAGAACCATGCGGCCTGCTTCGTCGAGAGCGCGGATCTGTCCCGCGTCGTCGATGAAGCGACTGAAGATTGTGCTCGTCTGGTGCTTTCTTTGTGGAAGAGGCATCTATGCCGATTCTACGACAAGTTCTTCCGATCATGGCTTGTATGCCTCGTCTGGCTCTGCGACTCCTTACGATGTAAAAGTTGATCAGATCCGCAAAGAGCATGAGGCAGAGGGTTCGAAACTGTCTGACGGTCTGTTGCGTCAGATGTTCCTCTCAGCTCAGGAGCATAACGCGAAGACTTTCGCAACACCACATTAAGGCCTAAGTACTTTTTTGTCATGAAGTTAAAGAAGATTGGTTTACTTATAGATTTGGTTTTGGAGTGATAATTTTTACCAAAAATGGGGAGGTGCTCGCCGGTTATTGGACTGATGGGAAGGTAAAATATTTATAGGGAAGTTGTAAATCATGAAGCACTCATCAGGAAATCATGCGTTGATATGATTAGGAGGTGCAGCTTTGTTGAGAACTTTTCTAGGGATTATTACGATCTCGATTTTTCTTGTAAGGATTATGACGATCTCGATTTATCCTTCATGTTTATCGTTAATGTACGTGGTTGCAAAATGCGGTACCACGTAGACAATTAATTTCTAACGACAACAAAGAAAGGAACCTGGACTGGCCGGTGGGCACTTGAACGATAATGTTAATGGAGTGGAAGTAGATGAAGAAGATCAAACCGATGGAGTTGGAGAACAGCCGCCTTCATAAGGCTCAACTTTCATTGGACATTGAAGTTGGTCACTGACACCGAAGAGGGGACCCCTTGAGAGAACAGGGAAAATGAAGGGAAAAGAATGGGAGAGGCGTGGCGCCTTTTTCTTTCTGAATCAGTGACCACTGACTGCCGACCTTTAATAAACCGAAGCCCAAGTCACATCCACAACGCCGTTTTTGTTGGATTGCAAATGTGCTTTGAGTGCCCACACGGCAGAGTTTCCACGAACAAGGGTGAAGTATGACGTCTTTGGTTTCAAGGTGGTCTTCGAGTATATGTGGAGAAGCAAGAGGTCCCTTCGAGAATGGATCTACGGGGATTATTGGCGCCACTGGAAATTAGGTCGTCCGACAGTAGTGGACCAGCAACCAGTGCCATTAATTTAAGGCGAATAGTCACAGTACTAGCCATGGTACAGATTATGTACTTATGATTATTTAGTAGTAGATAAGTTCTTGCCTGACCTTTCTTTTTTCGGTTTTTGTTTTTTCTAGTTAGGTATGCTCCGCCAACATTATAGATAAATTATCTGTTACTCTTTTAGCCCACGAATGACGAGCACACTGGCTACTTCTACTATTCCTCCTCCTTCTAGTACTACAGCACCTACTCCTCCTCTAACTTCATTCTATCGTCTATCTAATAATTGCGTACAGGCACGCTGCATGTTGCCTTAGATCCAACAGTAGTCCAAAGAGACAGAGAAGAGGATGGAGAGGTGCTACCTCCTGACGAAGAAGGTGCAGGGCCGTCTGCGGTACAATTTTCTTACGGCTTCCCCAAATTTGCATTTATTTCAGCTTCAGGAGTATCCTAGAATGGCTTTCCAAGATAGAACAAAGAGCTCTACGAGGGACCTTGTTGAGATAGATTCGCGCAGTTTCATTCTAACTCTCGGAATTTCGCGGTGTTCTGCTGGAACGGGATCTTCCACGCTTCACTGAGGTGCAACACGAGGTCTTCGAGCGCGCAGTCTACCGTCTCCTTACACGCGACGTTGCTCCAGTGACTGTCGAAGCAGCTATGGAGATGGTAGAAATTATCCTGAGCGTTGGGAGGGCGTCAGACGGTAACAATTTGCACTCCTTGTTGACGAATTTGCAAGCGGCGGCGTACGAATGTCTTCCGATTGCATTGTTGAAGATGCTGTTGAGTCTCCTACGTGTGCAAGAGGAAATGCAATTCAGAGGAGCCGCGATGAAGACGGTTTTCTTCTCTTTTCCGCCATCGCACATGCTTTTACTCGCGGACATCATGCCAGAAGTTCTTCAGTGCTTTCCTGGTGGTGGCTCTTTCGCTGTTGACGACGACGGAAGCTTCCAAAAAGAGAGGGCCAAATGGTTCCTCGGTGTTGTGGAAGACGAGGGAAGCGGAGGGACAGCCAGTGTTGGATCCGTTGACGAGACTACTTCTAAGTCTCCTTTTGTGACGAAAAAAAATGCACAGGGACATTATAATTTTGAGCAGCTTTCTTCTGCTGACAACTGGTCGAACAATCAGTTGCAGCTTCCTCGTGACCTCCTACGTTCTCGTCTGCATCCCCCTGTGATCGAGAGTCCTGCTGGCACGCCTGAAACAACACTCTTCTCCTTCTGGGATCGTTCGTTGAATGCTCTGTCTTTGCACAGAGCATTTTTGTCTTTTTTTGACACACAGTGGAGACGTGACCGGTTGTGGTACCCCGTTTACGACGTCTATCCTTGCCTTGCACACGACGGTTTTCAGAGGATCTTAGAACTCGAAGTCTTGGGAGGACCCTTTGTTGAGGAACTAGCACGACTTGGGAGCAAGAGAGGAGATCTGACAGATGAAATTGCGAGTGGCATCAAAACTAGGGCTGGTCGTACGGGCACTGCAGATAGCCGCGGTGACAAGACAAAGCTTCTACTCGCTCGTCTTGCGGCATGGCCTGAGGAGGTCGCCAAGCCATTTTGGACACGAGAGGGTGATAGTCGGATCATACAAGAAGAGGAAACTGCACAACATCATGATGCTCCTGAACATCAAGAGCGGGAACAAAAGGACTACAGCACACACACACTAGAACTCGACCAAAGTAGTAAGTCCTTTGTAGCGATACCAAGAGTATTTCATGCTCGGTTAACTGATTCAAATCGTGTAGCGATGTATGAGGCAGAACAGATGAAAGAGGCCGCGACCAGTTCTCGAGAAACTGAAGAGACATCTTCTCTTGTTGGACTGAGTCTTTCGTATGCGAAGATGCGGCGTGATTTGGAAGACCTTAGAAAAACTAGTACTGCCAGTTTACCTGAAGATGCTATTGAAAAGCATCCTTCTACTAGTACTTCTGAAACGAAAGACCCAGGGCCAGAGCCAGAGACCTGTTCTCTTCTCCGTGTCCGCACAGGTCGTGGGCTAGATTTCGGATTGTATCAAGCTGATGGCCAAAATTTCGACATGCATCAACTTCCGCATGCAAATTGCTATGCCCTGATGGTTCGCCTAGGTGGAGATACGATTCTCACTTTTCGCAGTTCAGAATTGCTAGCAACCGTGGATATGGAGGCGAAATTGAAGCGATATGATGCTGATATTTAAGGATAGCCACGATGTTTTTGCGTCCAGTGTGAAAATATTGTCCTTGATGAGCTCTATTTTTTGAACTTGAAACAACTTGAAAGTGTAAGTCAAGGAGGTTCATTTGAGGAATGTAATGCTGGAAAGAACCTCTAAGATGTGGAAGGCAACGGAGGACACGTTCCTCCCTTCACAGAGGAAGAAGCGGAAAATTATATACATCGGATGCGCAACAGAGCACCTTGGAAATGTTGGGTTTTCAGATGTTGGGATGGAACTGTTTTGCGCGATCCTCAAGCAGCCATAAACCGAGACCCAATGTTGAGGTACAATTCCATGCAGCATCAAAGCGGTTCTGGAACAAGTGGCACCTCGTCTAGTGAAGGACCTGGTGGACTCGATTCTGCAGCAGGAGACGGAGCTTCTTCATCTTATACGGGTGTTACTGAAGCAGAAGCGATTCAAAGTCAGCATTTAAAGACGCTAGCGCCGAACGCGCCCCTTCATCCTAACGCCTTGTATGGTGGTTCTAGGGGTGGAGGTGGAAATGATAGAGACGCTCGCCATGTTGGTAATGACGTATCTATACAGTATCCGATCCCCCATCAAACCTATATGCATAAAGAATTGCTAGCCCGTCGAGTCGCAAGAACGATCAGACAGACCCTGTTTGGCATTAAAGACGGAGACAAACAGAAGGATAATTTCCTCAGATACGCGGCTACAGAGGATGAGCTGTTGCCGACTATGCTAGGATCTATGCTCAAAGGAGAACGCGGTGAGAAGGACCGATCGCTTTTTCAATGGCTCACGAGTGGTAGTGAAAGTGATATTAAAGCTGGTAGACTTACTAGCGCTAGCGGTAGTCGTAGTACTAGCTCCGATGAAGTTCTTGTACTTGGTGGTGTTGGCGGTTCCTCATCTTCTGGAGGCGGCTCTGCTGGACCTGAGCATGTTTCTGGAGATGATCAAGATGAAGATACGTTACTGGATGACCTATCCTGGATGAAAAGGATAGGGCTTTCAAATTTCGATCTGTACTCGCGATTTTGCCATATGCTTCCCTCTCTCACCGATGTCCAATTTAGCTTCCGACCCGACCTAGATCGCCATTATCCGTTCTATGATCCAAAGGGAGCTACAGACCCTGGGGATACAACTCTTTTCTCTACTAGCACTAGTAGTGCAACGACAACGAGCTTGTTGAAAAGTGACAAGATCATGCAAACGTCGACGGAGGATACGGAAGTGGAAGAGCAGAGTGATACGAGAAATGAAGACGTTACGGCCATCAATGAAGACGCTGTTCCTTCGGAATACGAAGCCAATTTTGCTAAGCAAGACCTAACTCCTGATGCGTCGAGGGCAGACGTGGACGATCACTCTTTCGAATTCAGCAATTACTGCAAGGAGGAATACGTTGAGTTTTCGAACGACCGTGAACCTTCGCAGGAGACGTCCTTCTCGAGTAGCACAGCTGCTGCTGGAGGAACTACTAGAAGAACGACGACGAATGCATCTTCGGGAACGGAGAATGCCTCTTCAGGAACCAAGAATGCATCATCTTCGACATCAGGAGTTGTAGACTCAGCCACTGTAGCCTCTGTCACGCGTGTAGAAGAAGGACCCCGGCGTAGACCTCAGAAGATCGCTTGTCTAGCGCCTATTGTCTACCATCATGAACGAAGTATCATGGTAAACCAGACTAATTTCATTGCTCCCTACTGTTAAGGCTTTCGGTATTAATTCAAGCATCTTCAATCACAGATTCCAGATCACTACTCGTCTCTTTCGATCCATCTGCGAGTATCTCATCGGATGAAGTGAATCGGCGTGAGCTCTAATTTCGCGACGATTTCATCTTCTTCGCAGCCAACCGATCCGCTCCAGAGTACTTCAATGGTTACCGCGTTCACAACCTCGACATCATTGCAGACGAGTGGCAATCGGAATATCGTAGTCCGAACGGCCTTGAGAAGGAAAACGCAATGATGCTAGAGGCTTATTTTTACTACTTTTTTCCTCAACAGCACCAAGGAGAGAGCGGAACGACGTACCAAGGAAATGGAAACAAGAACTACGGGAAAAGTAGGGTTCATGAGTTCGGTCCCGGGTCATTGGATGGAACCGACGATGACGCTTGGTACCGGCCGAGACCAAAGAAGCTATTTGAAAAGAATGCCGAAGAAGATAAAAAAAATGTTGATAGCAGTGTCGTCTCTACGATTCCTCGTGACGATTCTCCACCAGCAGGTTGGATTTCCTACGGTTTGTCAAGTCCTAGAGGCCGCTTTCTTACTGGTGAAGTCCTCTATGCGGCGGACGATCGCAACGTCTTACGTGAAATCGATGACACCTTGGACGAAGACGAAAGATGGCTACAGAAACAGCGACAAGAACTGTTGGAGAACTTTCCGTTTCATCTATTGCTGCACGAAGACGATTCTGACGAGTCCTCCTTCACCGGGCTATCAGGGAAGAACGGGATTGGAAAAAAAGCTTCATCGTCTTCAAGAACGGTACAAGAACTAGTAGAAAATGTGACCAGATGGATTCACGATGAGCGTTATCTTACTTTATCCACCCGTTTCAAGCCTAGTGCTGGTGATGGGAGTCTGTCGCTGAGTGCGGCTTTGGGTGATTCGCAAAGCTTGACGGATCGTGTTCTTTCCTACTACTGCAATGAGGATCTTCGCAAGAATTATAGGGAAGCAGAGGATCGGCTTATCCTAGAGCTCTCCTACCGCAACGTGAGCGACCCTTCTGTTTTGGGCCCCATTTCTCCGGACCACTACCTGAAATTCATCAACCCGCCGAAAGTCCAAGAATCGGAGTATGCATGTGCGAAAGCAGCAGAATCGAGGATCTTCGCAAGGATTATCAGGGACGTTCACCGACGCCACCGAGAAAGTAGGGCAAAATGGTACGAAAGACAAGACTTCCTGTCTCCTGGCAAAAACCTTTTTTTCTATGACGTTCGAGCTTTGGAGCGCGTGGCAGCGGATAGAAAAGCAGAGGAGCAGCAACAATTGATGATGAATGGAGAAACACTAACACGGAAGAAATCGACGACCAGAAGAAGAGAAGTTGTACTAGATGAAGAGCAGGAAAAGGAAATTTAAGGCTTGGGAGTTGACCTATCATCTAAGGGCGTCTCTATGTCTTCTTCAAGTAGGAAAGCCACAGATATGCGACCTACTAGAGGGGGGCCAACTTTCAACCCCTAAGAAATGGAAAGTGCCAGCTCGTCAACGTTGTCCTCTCCTTCACTCTCCTCATCCTCGTCAACAAGTCCTTCCTCCTCCAAAAAAGAGCATCAGATGAGAGTGTGGGTGCACAATCTCCATACTGTCAGAGACGGGTTTCTCGAAAACGATGAGGACTTGCTAAATGCCTACGATGAGCTCGAGGACCAAAGACTAGCCTTAGTTGCGCAAGCTTGCGAGACTTCTTTGATAGTGGGAGATGCTAGGATTTCCGATTATAGTACGGACGAGGCTGATGAGGAGTATGGTAGTTTCAATACTGCCTCTGATGATGCACAAGGTAGAAGTAGCAACACGGCTTCAGATTTGGACCTGTTCTGTGCCGTATCAAAAGGTCTCTCGTTTACTGCGAGACGCGAGATGGCTAGGATAAGAAAACGACAGAAGAACATTGCTAGAGTGTTGAATTCTCTGTATCGCGGGAGAGCACTGTTGGAAGACCACGTGCTGGAACACGGGGATGAACCGACATTGCATCAACTTCCCGGTAAGCAGGTTATTAAACAAGGTGATGCAGACGATGGCCGCGATACAGATGCTGATCACACGAGAACAACTCCTTCATCTGATCCGGCGAGTCCTTTGAGTGATCCAGTCGAGTCCTTTGAGTCTCAATTACCTGACTGGTACTGTCAGATTGAGTCGGATTTGTATTTTATACCTGAAAACTTTGAACGCTTCGTAAAACTACGACATTTCGATTCCGACACGCCTTTATACCTTGGTCACGTGTGGAGCACTATTACGGACAAAGTCTTTGGCCTAGAAAGAACGGGTTTCAGCACTGAGGTGACGCAAGGCCAGTGCGTTAGTAGAGCAGGACTCCGTGTTTTGGCGGAGTTTTACAAGTATTTCTACGTCGGAAGAAGCGAAAAATACAAAATTCTCCTAGCTGATATGGAAAACAAGCACCAAGTGTCGATAAATCGAATATTGACGAGTGAACGTGCAGCCAAACGGGACTTTGGAATCGATGCAGTGGATTTTTTCGCTTCCAGACATCTTCAAAACAAGGATGAAAAACCTAACTCCTCAACATCCTCCACAGGTGTTACTACTACTACTGTATCTTTTGATGTCAAGTCCATTCTCCAAAGCACGGATCCATTAGGAGACGAGGAAGCGGCAGTGCTAGGTCCCAGTCTACACTCCCTCTTTGAGCTGTATCAGATGCACCAAACGGCGCCTCCACAGTTGGAGGGTGACCTAGCCTTAGCAAGAGAGCTTTTTACCACTGAAGACGGGGTGTTGGAGAGGGATCTTCTAGGTGGGCAGAACGAGCAAATAATGCAAACCATGTCGATATCGACAACCGGTTTTGCTCGCAGCGTAGCAGGAATGGCCTTGCACAAGCGGATCAATTTTTATCATGATAAGGCTTCTTGAAAGTTGAGCGATCATGATCTAGGAGCATATTATCTATGACCTTATACGACCAAGGGTAAAATGTAGGGTACTAGATCTGCACTCTAGATCATCGGTCAACTTCCAACCCCTAATCATGGTTTGCGTTTCTTCAGCGTCGCAAGCAGTCTGACATATTTGGGCCACATGGGTATTGCTGCGGATGGCAGCGCGAGTCGAAGTAACCGAGTCTCCATTGACTCGAATTTTGGGGCAAAACTGGGGTACCAATGTCTGCCATTTCAATCTTTCGTTTGGGAAAGCTACATGGATATGAACTCCATTTGCTTGCGGGAAGTGGCGCACATGCACCCAACCATGTGGACCCAAGCTATTCAGGTGACGCACGACGCATTAGCTCGCATGTTCTGGGCGCGCGAATTAGACAAAGTAAAGTTGTTCAAACCGAACCCGTTTAATGAGTTGTCAGCTTTACCGTACGACTATGGACGGAAGATTACGGCTGAATAAACATGATGTGACCAATTATTTTTACAAGTCATTGAATGATTTTTCACAAGTGCTCCTACTCTCCTTCTAAGTTAATAGATTCTGAGAACAAAATCAAAACAAGCATATAAGAAATGCATTATAGGATTAGCTTCAGCTCAACATCTAAGAAGACGCACGCGATGGTCGCCAGTGAGTGGGTCGAATCCGGTGCACTTGATAAAGCTCTGTCCAAAATGGGCGAACATTTTGACATACTGTGGGAACAGCGTAACACTTTCTCAAACCGCATGCCTGCTGTGAAAGTGTGCTGGAAACATCGTCTACAACGTTTGGTTAGTGCAATGGCACTGGAGGAAGAAACCGAGAAGATGGTGTTGCGACGACGAGGGGAGACATTAGAGGGCACAGCTGCTTCAACAAGTGAGCGGACCATCGAAAAAGTAGAACAAGTCGCATCTTCTTCCCTTCTATCCCGTGCTACAAAGCGACTCTACGACGAAACGTTTTACTATTCGCCTTTCCCTATCGCTTTTCACGGTCACCGTGCTGAGACGAATGAGAAGATACAGAGGATGTTTGGTGAGAAGCAGACCTCTGGCGGTGCGACGCGGATCTATTTCGAAACAAACGCATTCTCGAAAAAAGCAAGAGAAGCTCGGGAAAGAGAACGTCGGGAACTCGAAGCTAAACGGCGGAGACGAGAGAGAAGACGAGGTCTGGAGAATAAAGAAGCGGAGGTTGTAGCGACGTCGGCGTCATACGCAGTAGAAGTAGCAGCTAGTGTTCAACACGGAGAAGGACAGGTAGAAGAAAATGGTAGTGGAAAAGAAGAAAAGGATCAAAGTGCAACCTCTCGTTCGCCTGGAGACCACGATGCTACGACTAACAGTGCCAAGAATATGAGCACGAACACAAGTTCAACTGCCAAAGATAACCGTGACAATCAAGATCGTACGAAACGTAGTCGCTTCACTCTTGCCGACGTGCATTTAATTGTCCGTGGTTATTGTCCTCGACCTAGCTATTTCGCCCTCCGCGGCATCGGCCAAGCCGCTGCTGCTCAAGACGAGGGAAACCGCCAAGCTCGTGCAGAACGATTGCTGCCGATGCTTGGTCATTACCGTCCACTAGTCTGGTCCTCCGATCCATTGCGGTGTAGCTGGCCGGTTGCCGATCATCGAACGAGAAAAGGGGATATTTCAAGAACAACAGAGGTGCAAATAGATGAAAAGCGGAACAACCAGCAAGAAGTGGAGCTGGGTTACGAGATGAAGGCTGAAGGCTTTGATAACCACTTGTTGATGGAAGCAATGGCTGCTTGATTTTTTTAGAGAATAACCAACTTGGTCCAAGACCCTAAATGTTAGAAGACGAGAAAACTAAAGATCATCAGAGATAAAAAGTCAACATGAAGAAGATAGCGGAAGCGACCAACAAGGAAAAGCAATAGATTCTATGAAGACTACGTGCAGCAAGAAATGTCGATGACCAATTCAGTGGGAAGAGGTAGCATCAAAGCATATTCACTCCGATGTGGACGGAAGTAGGTGTATGAAAGTTTTGCTTTGTGTTCTGGCTGACTGCGACGATTCAGCGACGATCTTAGCGCGGCATAATTTTTCACTGATATTAGAAGCTTCTTGCGTATGCGTGTGATGCATTTGCGTGGATGTCGATGCTGATCATATTTTTTGCCTTATGTGCGTGCATAGTTCTTTGTTGCAGATCGACTTCTAGCAACATGTGATGTCTGCCATGTTCCACTTTTTGTGGTGAAGATTGATAGCTGTGGTGGTACTAGATCCCGGGATGCTTGGTGCAATGTCAAGTGGTAGTACTTAGCAGTGTCAGTTTCGCTGAAGATTAAAATTTAGTAGGATACTAGGCGAAGATCAAGAATAATCAACACCAAGATAGCTTCTAGTGTCACGACTAGTACGTTAGAGTGATCGGCACGGTAATACCGATCCCATCAATCATCCGAAGGGCTCTTCCATTTGTGCACAACGGCTGTCATTGAAGAACTGACGCGCATGAAAACTGTAACACTGATGAACAGGTGGAGGAAGCTACGAATAGGTTTCTACATCATGTAAAATATGCTGAATAATGAGGTTCACACACTATATATAATGATATGGGTGTGGAACAAAAATTCGATTGACCTGATAGACACTTGCCTAGTCGTTAATACCATTCATTTTTTCTCATCTCTGTTAATCTCATAGGAAGGCGTACGTAGGATTACGAAATCTAACAGACGGAATTCGACGAGTGCAATGGTGTTGTAGCTTCTAGACAGTCTTAGCTTTTTTATCTCTTGTAAGGAGTGGCGCTCACAGTCACACACGTCATGATAGAAGTGTTGTAGGGCAATAATAAGTTATACCAGTATAAGTTCTTTTAGGCCTCTGAATTTCCGAGAAATATTTGATTATTCTTTTTCACTCAGACTCAATCTTAGTACTAGTTTGGTTTGGTTATCGATCTACTTATTTATTCACTTATCCGAACACCGAATTATCGTATGTTAAAAACAGGAACAAAATGACGTCTACGGGGCAGAAGATGACGACAGAGCAGGTAATGGGGGCACCACCTCAAGGTCATTATGTTGCCAATTTTCATTCCCATGTTGATTCCCACTAGCTAGATCTACTAAGTAAAATGAATAATTACTTCTCGATCTACATCATCTACTTCTACTCAACATCTGTCCATTTTCATCCCCCGCCGCCTTCTTCCGCAGCACACCAGAAGGATTGGTATAATTGCAAGCGAGCCTTAATGTTCTCCAACGAGGCAGATTCAGAAGAATCCCCAACACTTAACTTAAGGCTTCCCCTAATCCATCTCCATAGGGATCCCTCAACCCTATGCGCCCCGCCAATATAAAGGGAACCTTGACGCATACGCTTGAGGGATTTTTTCCACGGGGATGACTTGGGGAGGGGTCTAATTAACAGAGGGACGATTATAACTTCTGCGTCGTCCCCGAGCACTCCGCCACCTCAGACTGCGCCACCAAAGGCTCCAGCGGACCCTCCCAGCACAAGATCGTTTGCATCAGCATTGGCTTCCGGACAAAAGAAGGCAGAGATAGATAGCTTTCCCCCTTGTCCTGATCGTCCAGAGCATAGTTTAGTTGGTGGATTACAACAACCTCCAGGAGGCCACCAGCAAATGGAGCAGCTGCCTACGATTAAGACTCCTGCTGGGATAGTACCTTCATCTGGAGGACTTCCATCGCATTGCAACAGTAACAGCTCCTTCGGGCAAGTGCTGGACCCAACAGCACCATGCACGACTGGAAGTGGTGGCCCAGGAGGAGAGAGCAGTATTAGTACAACAGCTCATCTCTACCCTAGTGGTAGTGGTTTTGAGCAGCCTAGTGGCGGATCTGGATTGGTGGACTCTTCGCAGTTGACAAATACTATGATTTACAATTACAACAATACTACAGGACGTCTTCCTACGGGGAGTGGGGGGAGTTACAACACCACAACTTCGGGTCGTGCATCTTCTCTGGACGCGAGTGGTAATGGGAATAATAATATTTTGGGAGCAGGGCCCTTTCTTCCACCTGCAGCAGGATCATGTGGACCGCTTCTTGGATCTGGTTTACCAGGAAACATGAACGGAGGAGTAGGTCCTCAGAGCTGCAGTAACGGAAATGGACCTCCTGATTTGAACACGTCATCAATGCTGGGCTCCCTATCACTGCTCAATGCGTACAGGAATTCGTTAGGGGGCAGCCCCTCATTAGGTCCGTCCGAACCACCACGGCCGCTACAACTCGGGGGAGGAGCGGGTATTTTTTATTAATATAAATATTTGTTGTGAGTTTTTAGTTGCTTGTGTAGGGCTCCTGAGCTCTGTTCTGTTACACATGAGTATCTTCAGCTAGATTCTTGTATCCAGAGCGACCCTGTAGCTACATTCTCACTCATTCTCTAGTTCTTGACCTCGCCGTCACAAGGAGAAACATTATATATATAACAAAGAGACTAATCAAAGACACTACCTACGACCTGTAGGACATACATTCAATCTACACTTCAGGTCAAACACTCACCGCTTCGCAGACACTTGACCCCTTGGGATCGTCATGCAACTCCCTGTCCGGTCTTATGCCTATATTGCCGACGTTATCGTTTCCAGTCCCGGATTCCTTGTCCTCGACCGTCACGTCCTTACAACCAACATTGCAACCACTGCCGGTCGACACTCTGCTCCAGCAGCATCTAGCATCGACTCAAGGGAGTGGTAGTGTAGGAACTGGACCGGGAGTTGACCCAGCACTATCTTCATCTAGTGGAGGGCAGCAAATGCTGTCTTCCAGTTCATCTATACCTAGAAGTGTAGCTGGCGCAACGAATAGTAACAATGCTGCATCTACTGGAGGCAACCTGGGATCGTCGATGTTTCAGCAGCAGTTAGGAGGAAGCAACGGCGTCAGCGCCAGCAGTAACTTTGCGGATCAGCAATTCTTGGCGTCCTCGTTGCAACCTGGTGGTTGCGATAATTCATCTTCGTCCTTGGGACTCCCGTCAACAACGAGCTGCAACAATGTTGAACTGCAACATATTCTGAATATGAACACTCTAGATCAATCGATGCAGCAGAACAACCAAAATATGATCAACAATTTGTTATCATCGACGAGTAGTCCTCCAGGAGCATCAGTTTCATCAGGAGCAACTACTTCTTGTCCGCCACTGCTGTTAGCTGGTACGGGAACTGGTAACGGAGCAGGGCCAACATCACTTGGCCAAGGTGGAACTACCTCGTGCACCGCGGGACTACCGGCTTCCACCTTCAATACAGCAGGGCTTCTAGTACCTGGGTTACCTCCCACGACCGGAACAAATCCATTGCAGCAACACGTTGGGGGATTGGGAACGTCATCGAGCTGTACCTCCTTGATTCCACAACACATGTTAGGGGCCCTCGATCTCGCGGCCTTTGAATCGAAACGAGAGTCACTCATATCGTTCCCAGATGTGCCGACACTGAGTAAGCGGTCAAGTGTGGTCACGTATTACAACCCGGGGTATGCCCCACTCATGCCTCTTAGCCGAGCGAGTGAGCTAGTGAGTCGTCTGCCGTCAGTTAGCGATCTAGGAAACCCAGGACTGGCCGCTGCAGGCGCTTTGCTGAGCTTGGGGTCTTTGTCAAGCTCTGGCGGTGGAGGTGGACACAACCCCTTAGGGAATCCTGGTGGTCAGGGTCACAATCTATTTTTAGGTGAAAGGAACCCAGGTAGCGGCGTTGCTATCAACGGAGCATCCTCCACGACTCCTACGCTATTACCAAGTGGTGCACATCTTCACCAAGAACAACAAGATCTTAGTGCAGCGTTTCAACTCCATCCAAATCCAAACCCTGGTACAAATCCAAACCCTGGAGCGCAACATTCATCAGGGAGTTATCAACAAATGTCTAGTACTACGTCAATAAATTACACCTCTACCACTCCTGCATCTTGTACCTCAATGAGTGCTCCCTCTCAACATCTTCTGGAAAACAACGGTTGTACGCCTTGCCATCAAGGCAACGCAGGAGGTGGACTTCCTCCTGGAGGAGGTGGAGCTGGAGGGTTATTCGGCAACCGCACTACTAGTAGTACACTAGTGAGCCAGCAATTCGGGTCGCCGCAATTTTCACCTGCTCATCCACAATACTCTTCAACTACTAACTCTTCAGGAACCACATTTAGTGGCAATGATAAGCGTGTGGGAGGCAGCGAGAACAAACTAAATTTAGACATTCCACCACCAGGAACAAATAAAGGTGGCGCGTCAAGAACGTCGCATCTACATCACCTAGGAGGAGGTATGAAGCATAGTAGTATGAGTTCCATGATGACAGGAGCAGGCACTACAGGTAGTCAAGCAGGGTCTTCTTCAACTTCCTTTGGAGCTAGCGGTGGAAGTGGGTGGAATATCAACAAAGGTAGTGGAAAAAAGGGCAGCCGAACGAGCAAAGCGATGCAGCTTGGAGGCGGAGCAAATAGCTACACTAGTACAGCTGCAGCGAATTCGTTCTCGTCACAGCACCAGGGAAGCAATAATTACAACCAAACAAGTACAAGATATGATAGCACATCCACATCTGGCGTTGGAGTTGGAAGTGTCTCGTCGAATACTATGATGTTGAATCAGTATGGCGGCAAAAACTCTTCTAGCAACACTGTGACAGATCAGCAACAGCATCACTACAGCAGAAGCAGTGCGATAGTACCTCCACCTGCGCCAAAGGCTTTACATATTATACATGGTGGATATAACAACTCGAATTCGACTCGAGACCAACACCAAGGACAACATCAGCATCAGTCTCAGAACTCGTACAATGAACAACAGAAAAATGCAACCTCCTCTAGAGGTATTCAACAACAGGGCCAGTATCAGAATCAATCTGCAGGAGCAGGGGCACACCAAGTAGAGGCACACCAGGTAGAGGGTCGTCAACCTTCGTCTAGCTCTACTCGGGGTGCTCCTGTCGTGTCAGAGTCAGGTTGTACTCAACAAGATGATCGACAAAGTGAACAACAGGAGCAAGAACATGCTGACTTATTACTTCCGAGTGGTGGGGGGGATATGGATGCTGGATTAATACAAAACTTGTTACAAATAGTACAGACACCGGTAAATAAGATGAACAAAAACAAGGACCAAGGCCGTAGTTCCGCACCGCCTGCAGTCATTTCCAAGATTAAGGCTTTCTTGATTCGAAACAAGCAGCTGCCTGCACTTACAAACACACATCCATCGTCGAGTACGGACGAGTACTTAGTTCATAAAGAAGTTGTGCCTTTTTTTTTCGATATAGATAGAATAAAAGAATGAAGAGAATGGTAGTCATGTTTTTCGTTTGTGAACAATTTTCATGCGATCGTTTACGTTTTTACCCCTGTCTGTATGTACAAAGCAGAAACAGTTCTAGTTCTAATGAAAAAACCGCTGTAGAGACGCCTGTATTGCCAAATACGGTGAACAACACACCTGTTCTAGTAAATGACAGCATGATGCATCTGCGTACGTCACCGAGCAAAACAAACCACGCGGCCTCTCAGACTCCTGGTGGAAGCGCAAATCATACGGCCGCTTGTTGTGATTGCATTTTGCTTTGCTTCATTCTTGGATCATGACAGTGAGTTGTTGACTAGTAGTTGTGATCTTCGCTACTGGATGAAACGCAACATGATACTGCTCGTCTATAATGAGGACGAGGACTACTTAAGTACGTGGTTATTGTTGCTAAGCGCTAAGAGCTACACTTTCTAATTTTGCCACCGCAATAGCGATGCCTTCTTCTGCTGCTGTCCAGTCAGGAGCAGCTTTGAATCAAGCAGCGAACAAGAATTACAGCGCGTATAGTGGAGGTGCGGGAGCGAACTCCTCGCCGTATAGGAATCAAGCTACTCCTACCGTTACCTCTCCATATAGCACAACGAGCAGTGGAAATAATCAGACCAGAGTTCCTGGTGGACAAGAGGGCTTTGACTCGAGCAAGCACCCGTCCACGGGTCAGTCTCAAGGGGACCCGGCAACAATCTCGCTTATCAAAGGCCTGGGGCTGCGGTCAGAGTACTTAAAGATACTTCTGGAGCTTTTTTGTGATTAGTTTTCTGCTAACAGTCGGCGCCAAGGTTGCTGACGTTTTTCTATCATGGAGTTTATGCGCGGCCTCATTCTCGGACACCGCCGCTTGTGGGGCTTCGTTGTTTCATGTCGATCCTGAGGATGAAGCGGCGCGGCTCGATGCTTCGGAAATAGTCCAAGAGGAGGGGGGAGAGGCCGAGGGAAAAGGGGAGGCCGCTCAGCTTTGCGGACTGCTCCCCGCGGTCCGCGAACTGCGAGCCCGGCGCCGGCTGGGTCGCCTCTGTTCATCTTCTCGGCGGTGACGGCAGTCCTGGCGAGGAAAATTATGAGAGCAGGCGCCCGCTTTGGGGTTTTTTATAATCTCCAGGGGGGACTTCTCTTCGGCTCTTGCAGCAGGTGAGACAACGGCCGAGGCCGCTGAGGCTTCCACCACTTCACCCAGCGAGTGCGCGGGCCTTGGGAGTGGGCTGCACTGCAGGGAGCAGCCAGGCGCACGACGGACGACGAGGCGCGCCGAGTCTGGACGGGAGACGCCACGCCACGCAAGAGATCGGCAACAGATGGAGCAACTTCCTCGCAACATCGGCGCCCCGATGGCTTTCGTGTAGTCAACGCAGCTGAGGGCATTAGCGTCGTCAGCCGTGGCCCCTTCTCAGTCGCAGGCGGGTGCAGGCCACTGACTGGAATGCGTGTCGTGAGATACATAACCGAGCCGGGGCCCCTTCGTCGCGCCTCTGTTGTTCCCCGTTCGTATTCAATTGGAGCGCCAAAGAGCGCCGCACGCGACGAGGCTCGCGCCAAAGTTGGCGACCTCTTTCGGGGGGAGGTCTCTGCAGAAAGGCGCACGGGCTGCCACTCCAGTGGCCGAATGTAACCGGTATGATCATGAAAGCGCAGCGCGCGCGAGTTATGAAACCACGGGGAGGCTCCGCCTTTCCTTAGCTAAAAGCTGCGCCGTGGCTCACTCTGGTGATGCTACTGAGCAGGGCGCGCGCTCTCGTTGTGTTTCTTGCTAGCGTGTGAAAGAAGTCGCCCCCAAGAGCGTGCTGAGTTACAAACCGGCCCGCAAACGTGGCACGAACCTAACCGTCGATGGCGGCGCGCCTTCTCACCCTCGTGCACCACCTACGTGCAAAGCTGTCAAGCGCTTCTCGTGTCTTCGATGGTTGCCAGAGTTTTCGTTCGTCTCTTGGTGGTGGTAAATAGGAAGGGGGGAGGAAGTGCCTACCGTCAACAGAAACCGCGCTCTGCCCGAATTCGTTGCCCCTATCTTCTCGCTGGGGCAGGGTCTTGCGCCTTTATGTGTTGGGTCCACTTTCCTTCGCGTGGTTCGCTGTGAAGCAAAAGGCGAAGGCAGCCCCTGGAAAGCGGAGCGGGCTCGCCGGGGCTGGGCTTCGCTTTGACAGCCTCCAAGACGTGGGGGATTTCCCTTGTGAATTTGGTGGCGCTTTTGCTCGACTGTGGGAGGCAGGGCCCGGGCCGGCCGCTGGTTGATTTTGCAAATGCAGCATGGATGGGCTTTCATGATGGAAAAGCAAGGCAGGCCGCGCTATTGCTTCGTTCTGACTTTTTCTCATCTTCGTCGCTGTGCGTGGTTCGCCACGCTTTTTAGGATTTTCTTACCGCTAAAACCAAGGAAGTAAGAGGGAGGCGCCGCGTCGCCGTAGTTGGATAGATGAGTTTAATCGTGAGTAACTTTCTTGTATATTTTTTTGGCTTTAATTCTAGAAGATCTACCCCAGTCGCTCAAAGAAAACGCCAAAAGAACAAAGAACACACAGAGGCTGAGTGACTCTATCAAAAACAAACACAGGCCCTCTTTGGTGTGCCGTGAAGTAGGGGATGAGCAGCTCGCTTCTCTTGGGTCAAAGCTTCATGCGATTGGAACTTGTAATGTTTCTCTTGTGCCTGATCATACGTCTACTAGTCATTTCCTAGATACGTGTACTAGTCATTTTCAATACTTCAAACAGGAAATACCCGATACATCAATCTTTATCTATTGTCATTCTTTCTGAGCAATGTTAGGGACAGGGACAACTGTGTAGAAAAGTGATAAGGCGACAAACTTATCAGCCATAGTTCCTACGGTCACTGCGGGGAAAGATATTAACAACAAACACTCGCATGACACCAAGACCAACGTGACAACCAGGTAAACCATGCGCGTTTGTCCACAGACCTGAGGGATGCACGAACGGCAAGCAGTGCGAATTTTGTCACGAGTGTCCACTTGGGGAAATCAAACGAAGAAAAAAGCAAAAGCAGAAACAGCGAAACGCACACAAAATGACCTTGTGGGATCAACATCAAGTTGTAGAGGCTTCATCAAGTTCAGCACAACAACAAGAGCCACCGGCGCCCCAATATCAGTATCCGAATCTTCATGCCACACCGTACGGAAACTCAGGTGGAATGGGAGCAGTACCACATACTTTATTTAGCTTGTCAACAGTGAGTAGTGACTGATCATGAATCATTAGTCATTAAAATCTCTCTCATCATCAGCAGCAGACTTTTTATATATTTATAATCTAGAAGAGAATCCTCGGCTCCTTGCGTTCATGCATTTTTTTAGTCTTTTCAACTACATAAGCCCTTGTAGTTGGTCTTCATCTACGGACGTAAATTCTGGGTATCTATGTATAGTATCTTCAGTGATATGAGTAAGCGCCATTCTGTTGAGCGTCGGGAAGGACACGAGCTATCTATATTATTCCAACTTCCTGTGACAACATCTATTTCGATTTCAGCCCGGAGCAGGCGCGAGTGGAAATTACTATAGTCCAGTGGAGGGAGAAGCAGAAACGCTGTTTAATCACTACACCCAGAACAACGCTTTTAATCACCACAGTTATGTGGAGAAAAAAAGCTGTTAGTTGTCCAATTCCATTGATTTGGTAGTTCTACTTGTGTTACTTGTAGTCAGAAGACTACTAGCTTTTGTATGCTTTGATAGGTGATCATGATTACGGTAGTTGTCTTTGTTCTAGTTGTATTAAGTATTAGAGGTAGGTTTTTGGTGCTCGCTTACCCCGCTTGTTATGCCTTTCTCCCTTAGGAGAGGCATAAAAAGCGGTAAGAAAAGCACCTTTAGCCTACTCTTAAAAGTATGTTTTAGACTTCCTCATAAGTACCATTGATTCGTTTCAGATTTTTTGTTGACAAAAGATTAATTCCCTAGTCCTCTTCTTCTTCATAAGTACGGTCAGCAGCATCAACAGGACCCAATAAGGCAGTTGAACAGCAGGGACGCCAGCCATGGTGTGTCAATGCATAACAACAGCAGCATTCAAAATGGTAGCTCCTCCATGTATCCCCAACAAGAACAGCATCCGCCGATTCTTCACACTGGAGCAGGACACCAGCATGAGCTTCTTAAGGGTCCTGGAGTGCAGCAGCACGTGGTAGTTGATGGCAATTACAACTTACACCATCAGCATGGACATTCACAGCCACAGGGCTATAATGGTACGAATTACGGGACGACATCCATGTCATGTAACTACACGTCGACAGGAGGAGGAGGACATCCTCCAGGAGGAGTACAGCATCAGCACCAAGTGTATCTTCACGGTCAGCACCACTCTTCAGCAGGAGGACACACATCGACTCCACAAAAGATAGAACAGCAGAATCACAACATCAGCTACAACCATATGAATACAAGCAGTGGACGAGGTGGCGGCTTCGCAACTGATTTCTCACAAGAATCGCACATGATGAATCAGTCTTACCAGCAGCAGTCGAACTTACCTCCAACGATGCAGCAGGTAGCAGGTCATCACCTCCCAATCGCTAGCGGTCAACAGCAAGATTTCAGTGCAGCAGGAGCTACAATGGGCATGATGGGCGGTAACGTGTCATCAATGCATGGACATCATGGTAGTGACATGAATAGTGCTACTACTGGTTATCATGCAGCAGGAAATAGTTTTGGTGCAGCTCCCTCTGCATCGTCAACAGGAGCGACGCCATGTGGAGCCGCCTTCCAGACCCCGCAAAAAGACCCCAGTAACCGCGGTCTGCCTCGGACACTATCGACGGTGCAGAGCAGTACTAAATCGTCGCACACTAGCTACGACCAGAATATTAACCACAACAACTACGTAGCAGGTGCTGGTGCTGGGTCATCTTCGTGCAGCTACAATGTAAACACGATGGGCACTCATATGAACACTTCTATGAACATGAGTATGAACAATAACATGTCGAGCACACAGCAGCAACTCCCGAGTGGCGCAGGTGGCTATAATCTTCATGGTTACAACATGAATAGCAATACCAATGCTGGTGAACAAAGCATCAGTTACAACGCGAATCTAGCTTACCACGGCAGTGGAGCTTGTTCTAGTACTACTAGTGTTAGCAATGTCGGAGGTGTTGTAGGTGGAGTCCAGCAGGGACGAGTCTCAGCATCACCAAATGACTACAACCATAGTCCAAAAGATGGCCATGGCGCTACATCACACTACAACACGCCCAAGGAGCAGCCATCTTGCATGCAAAATTTGCAAAATCACAACAGCAAAAATAGTTCTTTTGCTTCTTCCTGTTACAACAATAGCACCAATGTGGATCATTCGAATAGGATGATGAACATGTACAACCCTTGTAGTGGTACAACTAGTAATATGAATACTAGTGCTACAGCATCGAGTTGCACACGTGCTTGGGGTCACGATCAACATATGCCGTATAGTAGTGGTACTGGGATGAATGGAGGGGGCGGGAACGCTGCTGCAGGTGGAAACACAACTTACAACGAATGGGGCAGAACTACTACAACATCTTCAAACAATTACAGTGGATGTGGAGCGGTGCAGCAGCAACAGCAACACTATAATCAACAGGGAACAATAGTTCCTTCAGCCAACAGCTCTACAACTTGCAACCATCAAACGACCGCATACAAAGGCAATAAAATTGAAAGGGGATCATACACCGGTGCTGGCCAACAACATGTTCACGGCACGTCGAACGCTAATGATCGAAATGCTTGGGGAATGGGGACTTCGGGAACGTTAGGAAAAGGGGACCAGCATCCGAAAGGCGCGTATAGCGTGTCGAAATGGTAGAGAAAACTGAAGGCTTATGATACCTACTTAGATTAGATATCATCACTTGAGACGCAATGAATCAATGAATACTTAATATCTAGCTCCACTAAATTTACTAAATAAATACTTCTTAAACACTTAATGCGCTTTTCGTCATGTCAATACAATTGTAGAAATGGAATATCACTGGTGGTCATCCAAATTTGATGAGTTCATCGTCATTCGCTTGTCACAATTACTCTCTACATGCTAGGCTAACTGCTAGGTAAGATTAATCATCATCATGTCGATTGGCCACCACTTTACTATACTAGTACTGGATCATGTCGTGACTCCGAATTCATTTTTAGCATATATATAAGAAAAATGATGACCCACATTGACGAAACCAAGGTACTTGAGAAAGTAAATGGAAGATTCCGATTTGTGCGAGTGTGAATAAAGTAAAAGTCTATCGCACCACCATTCAAAAATAGCCATTACTTGTCAATACTTCATGCTCAGCACAACTTGCACTTGTCTAATGTCTAGCGAGGTTCTTAGTGACACCAAACTCATACAGACTAATGTATAATTGTAGTTCCACTTGTTCCTTCACCTTCCCCTATTAAAGCTCTCAACATATTCACAAAACCGAATCATATTTATGAAGATACCGATCTCCATTGTTTATGCTCACCACATCTAGTAAAAGAAATGTGCGTGGACAAAGAACAATTACCCTTTTCTCCCGATGATGTCCCGCGTGAGAGAGCACAATACAGCTGTAGCCCACGACCTCTTGGTGCTGTACTTGCTCAAAGATCAGGGACAACGACGGACAACATCTCTCCTCTATATTTAGAAAATAAATCCTTACCCTCTGACTTATTGTTCTTCTCGGATGTCCGATTGATAGACCACGACCACTCTCCTGCTTCATTGAAGTACCCTGATGCGCTCAAGAGCAACCAACCACGTCGAAAGGACTGCTGAGCTTGAATTGCTCTTTGATGATGTACTTCTTAGTCAAAGTTAATAAGCGGCACTATCTAAACGTCGTGGACGGGTTTTATGTGAGCTGAATTGCCGAACCCGAACCGCGAACATGAATGAATGAATGAAATAAATCCTTACCCTCTGACTTATTGTTCTTCTCGGATGTCCGATTGATAGACCACGATGAAAGCGATTCCGTAGCAGTTGCTGTTCGTAGATCAATCGTCAACAAGGCGTGGTGGTGGTGTAGAGGTTC
Organism: Amoebophrya sp. A25; assembly: GCA_905178165.1. Lineage (NCBI taxonomy): Eukaryota > Dinophyceae > Syndiniales > Amoebophryaceae > Amoebophrya > Amoebophrya sp. A25. The sequence continues at coordinate 164,821 of CAJINU010000072.1, forward strand.
TATTTGTTTCAAGGCGAAGTCTGTGATCGTGATGCGAAGTAGATCTGGTGGGCTTTGTGAAGAGTACTTTTTGCAGTGTAGCTGCAGCCAACAGATTCATTGATACTTTCTCGCTACCTGCTCTTGCGTCCTCCATCAATGAGTGCATCCGTCAGTCGTTGCGAAGTTGGAGTGGCTACTGTTGATGATGCAATTTAATACTACAGTTTTCTCACATCATATTACGGTACTAGAACACAGGATCGCACACACATATATTTATAAGTAGCATATTATACACATTCCTCCACCATCTTTATTCTAAATAAATAATTAGATAATATGCCCAATTATAATATAAATGTATTAGATAAAGTATTAAATGTTAACACCAGGCACAGTAGAAAGTGCTACAAAAATAACAGAGAGTAATTACGGACATTTAGCGACCAGCTCTCTCATGGTCGGCCTTCCCTTCCCAAAACAACTTTAGGATGAGAGAAAAGAAAGGAAGTCTTTGAACTTCTACGCAAGAAATACATTAGTAACTACTAACTGATGAAAGCGCCTACAATCATCTAAACAAATCCATCATCCTTCACATTCATCTCTTCTACAACGTTGCACACGGCGGGTACTTTCTCTGTTGTATCAGTACAAGAATTATACGAAACCTCCTTAACACAACAAAGAAGCACCATGCAGCAGCATCCGCACTTAGTCCCTGGTCCGCACCAGGGAGTCCCTGGTCAGTATCCCACCAGCCACATGAATATGCAGTACGGTGCTGGGCCGATGCCTCACCAACAAATGGATCCGCAACAATATTATCCCGGAGGTGGTGCCGGGCACTACCAACCCGGACTGCCTCAAAGTGGAATGCCACAGCTGCATTCATACGGAGCATGCGGGTCGGACCCTCAAGTTATGTTCTTGAACTCATTTCTAGGAGATGAAGTACCGAGTGTAGTGTCTGAACAATTTTTTGCTGGCGTTTCATACGCAGGCTGGTGTTTCATACGCAGCTACTCAAGGAGTGTTCTTGAGTACAAATTTGTTACCGTACGTAACTACTACAGAGTCTGTATGTTACTGCTTGCTGTTTCAATTCCACTGTGGTACACTGCAATTTTCACCAATCCAAAAACGCTATCTAACAACTCGGGGCCACAGTTCATGCCGAACCAAGCGCAGCCACATTTGCGGTGTGAGATTGATGGATGCCAGGGTTGTGCGTTTGTCCATTGTGGGGAGTGCAGTATAGGAGCTAAGCAGTATTTGGACTATCATTAAGGCTAGTACCGCTGAAGCATCCTCCTACATACCCTCGCTGGAGCATCGTCCTCAACACCCCTCCCTGGCTTCTTTTTAACGGGGAAAAAGAAGGCTCCAAGGATTTGGGTCCCCAGGAAGATGCGGCGTGGTAGTTCTAATATCACTGTGGCAAAAAAATGTGCCAGATGCATGGGAGCTTGAAACACGTAAACAAGTCCGCAGATAGTTGCTGCTCAGACACGAAAGTAAGGGTGTCTTACAATTATGACATGATGTGATTGAGCAATTGTGACATGATGTGAAAATAGAGATCTTTCAGGAGAAAGATAGAGATCTTGATTAATACTTGTTTGATCTCGCCGGAGACAGTACAGGCGAATCAGTGTCTCAAGAATACTCTAGTAACTCTCTTTCTCTTCCTAGTAGTTTCTTGCTCTCCTACTAGGCGGTTGTTCTGTCGCCATCACACTCTAATCCCTTGTCTACCTCTGTCCAGAATGCCATGCAAAGACGAACCGATGGCAGGCCTGTCAAACTGGGACTGCAATTGTTCTGCTTATCGTTTTGGTCTGCTTCTGTGTCCTCGGTTTCTCGCGCCGCTGAGGTAAGGGTCTCAACAGTGGATCCTCTGTGGAGGGATTCCACTTGTTCCATGTACTGGTGTTGACATGACGTGACATGACATGAAGCTAGACAAGCAAACTGCTTGTTTCCACGCGAATTTGAATTTGAATTTGATGAACAATGTACGACAAGATTTTGGATGCTGTTTTCTGTCAACAATTACTATGCTCGATGCGGGTCGTTTCTTCAACGATTTTTACTATTCCCGATGTCTAAAAACGATAATGATTAATCTGCGATAAAAAATGATTGAGTGTGAGTCAGTCTCTCGTCCACTTTGTCGGATTATAATGTGCATCAAAGAGATTTAATGATTTTCGTTTTCTTCTTATCCTACGGCGCAGATCCACATCCAAGGAGTTTCAAGAAAGAATGAAATGCCATTCTGAGTTCTTTTTCACCAAAATGAACAACAATTATGTATCATTTGCGTACGATACAGGGCACGCCTCGTTTAGCAGGGGAGTTAATTTCACAACGCTGAATTTACGCTTTTCAAGTTTCCGATGAAAATGTATAAATTCTCAGATGGTGGTTGAAGAAAGCACCGCAGGAGTGTGGTTCTTGTCGTATCCTGTTGTGTTCCGATAGATTACTGAATCCAATTCCACGAATTTATGGTGATGTGGTCAGGGCCGTGACCGTGGTCTGTCATCTCATGTGCACGATCCAAGATGGGTTGTGGATGATCTGAGAAGATGGGTTCTTGCACTTCTTTCCAACGGTGTTGAACAGTGCTGAAGACTCCAAGAAAATATTAAATTTCCGATCTCCAGATTTGGGAATTGGAATCGCTAGAATTTGTGACGTCGCGAAGACTAAGATTCTCTCCTGAAGAAAAGACGACTTGATATCCTTGCTGCACTGTGTACAAGTATGTATGTATGTATGTATGTATGTATGTATGTATGTATGTATGTATTGGCATGTTGCAGTTCGCCATCATTCCCGTTCAATAGAGCCCACAACATTTGTAGGCCCTCCTGACGTCATTAGTGCTCATCGGGTTTGCTGCACTGTGTACAAGTGGCTCCTTCTCATAAGTTTTACGTTCTTCGCCCTCATACAACCACAGGAGCTGATGTTGAGGTTAACGGATGATATGAGGGACTAAAAGTTGTAGACAGACTTCGACCATATAGTATAGTCTCTATGTTCCGAACCGCTAACATCATCAGTCTCTATGTTCATGATGATCTCACAACTTGAGGTTCTCATATGATTTGAAATATGGGACACCTTCTTTATTTGTGAAAGTCCGTGTCATTGAGGATTTTCTTTGAGAAGTGGAGACTCGACGCCACGTATTGACGTTGTTGTGGGCTGGTCGTGCTACCCGAGCTGAACTGCCAGTTGTAACTAATTAGTACGCGAAGACCCTGACTCCTCATCTGGACCTGGAGCTGGTCAACGTGCCTTCTGGATTGCCCAGCTTTACGTAGCTGAATCTTCAAGTTCACGTCTGACAATCCCACAAGAGCAAGATGGCCACTGATTTCGATGACTACAGCGACGAGGACGTCGCAGAGATTCCGAAGGATATCGTGCCTGCCCTCTCCAAGGCCACCTCCGTGAAGAGTTTCATAGCAAGAGACCTGCCACGAGTGAACCCAAACCCGGATGTGTCGACGTTTGGCCTAGAGCATCGAGTGGTGGACGTAAGCAAAACTGGTGGCAAGTTAATCACGAATCCGAAGTTTTCAGCGTTGGAGAACCCCTTACAAGGGCCACTGGACCCGGCAAAAGGAGCAGTAAGCTTGGAATCGAAGATAAAAAACCACCATTTAGGGTTACTAGAGAAGCAGGAGATGGCGGAGTTCGCTTTTCAAGATGCGATGTTGTCACATGGTACTGACTATGATAATTACAAGTTGTCAGAATCTCGCTGATCCGGTTAGTACTAGACCTTTCTTCGTTGTAACATAGTCAAACACGACCACCTCGATCTCCTCTTCCAACCCTAAAAACCAAGCCCTATAATCTCCCAACCATCGACATGACAGACAAATTCGGTGCCAAGGCTTCGACCGGTAGTGTATGGGGAGAATCCGCGTTAGGCTTACGAAAACGCAAAAAAGACCTCAACGCAGAGGGAGCAAGGAAAAGGATACGGAATGACGATCCTGCAGATACCGAAAATTTTAGAGGGCCTTGGGCTAGCTTTGAAGGGGAAGCAGAAAGAAAGGGCTTCTGGAAAGGGCAGATGGAGGAGATGAAGGTAAAAATGTTGTTATTTTGGCTTAGTACTAGAATCCATCGAGGAGTGGAAAAGATTGAGATGGATCATGATCATGTTGTCCTTACCGTGGCGAGTCATGATTTGTACTAGTCGGTTTTTAGGAACCAACCACATTGCAAACCCCCCTTCCAAACACCCACAGAGCGACCAACAGCGCATCAAGGAAGAGGAGAACATTCAGAAGGCCAGTGGCAAGGACGTGGTGAAAATAGCCGAGACCAGCAGATTCTACGGCAAGGTCGAATACGATTATCAGGGCAGAAGCTGGATGGAACCCAAGCCCCACTTGCTGGATCAACAAGACAGGCGGAATTTGGACCAGATGTTGGAGGACGAGGAGAGTTGGTGCTTCCTGCCGAAGAAGGTGGTGCACACGTTTACCGGACACACCCAAGGAGTGCAGACAGTGCGGTTGTTTCCGAAAACTGGCCATTTATTGCTCTCTGCTGGTTTGGATTGTAAGGTCAAGATATGGGACTTCTACAACCAGAGGCAGTGTTTGAGGGATTACATGGGGCACGACGTTGGCGTCCGCGATGTCAAGTTCACAGACGACGGAACCAAATTTTACTCTTGTTCCTTCGACAAGAACATCAATCTTTGGGATACGGAGACAGGCAAGATCATCGTGACCATGACGAACAACAAGACACCATATTGCCTAGCTGTACACCCGAACCCAGCAAAACAAAATACCTTTATCGCCGGATGCAGCAACAAGAAAGCGGTGGAGTGGGACGCGAATAGTGGGAAAATCGTCCAAGAGTACGACGAACACTTAGGTTCGGTCAATAGCGTGACGTTTTGTGAGGAGGGCAAGAAAATCGTGACGACATCGGATGATAAGAAGATCCTCATCTGGGAATACGGGATTCCAGTAGTCATGAAGTACATCTCCGAACCTAGCATGCACTCGATTCCTTCAATCGCAGTCAGACCCTGCAAGAAGTGGCTCGTGGGACAAAGTATGGACAACAAGTTGGTGACGTACGAAGCGACAGGGAGGTTTAAATACCAAGCTAGTCGAAAGTTTGTGGGTCATATGTCAGCGGGATTCGCGTGTGAACCTAGTTTCTCGCCAGATGGCAACTTTGTAGCCAGTGGAGACGGAAACGGACGCTTATTCCTGTGGGGATGGAAGAACTGCAGACTCTTCAAATCGTTTGACGCACATACTGGAGCTTGCATGGGCAGCGTCTGGCATCCAAAGCACACGTCTAAAATGTTGACGTGTGGCTACGATGGTTTGATCAAGCTGTGGGATTAATAGAGACTCTTTTTCTACTATCGAAGTCTTAACGGCCACGCAACACATAGAGACATAACAGACAACTTTGACCTTCCCCACCTGCTTTTCGCTTACTTCATGTTTATTCTTTCACCCTGGTGTAAGAATGCTTACAAGTAGTAGACATCCCCATAAAAATAAGGCGATCTAATTAGATCCAGCATTGAAGTGCTTGCAATTGGAGACGTGTTCTCAATATCGGTTTAAAGGTGCACAGCAGCAGGATGCTTGAGTTGTTGAGAACAAAAGAAACTGACGTCCATACGATCTTGATGTTGTCCTTGTCTTTTGGTGTTGAGGAGAGAGAAAATCTATTATAGTGCACGTGCCTTCGTGAGAGTACTTAAGTATATCTCCTGTATGCAGCTACCAGCTTTTAGCCGGCTTTTCTTGTGCGTATTGGAGACTTGCACTTGCTTGCTCTTCTACCCGCGAAGGAGAGCAAACCAGCGTCCTGGTCCTGTTCCCTCGCATTCCTTCGACAATGCCAGTCCTGGGCTTGTTGAAGGCTGCTGCGGGTTCAGCAGCTATTCTGAACGAGTCGGTGGCTCCACAGTACACAGCTGATGTGGTCCGGCTACCCTCGTACATTGGAGAGGTTCGTATTCCGCATCTCCATGAGCCGCAGCTTGAGGATTTAAGAGAGGTACGCAACTAATCTTGGCGGGTCCTACATGTACTTACACAGTTTGCCCTCACTTTATACGTTGCATACAGAACCTTTACTTCCAGGGCATGATGGAGAGATCAGATGAGTTTCTCTTGTTCTTGAGAAAAACTATATATTATAACCACTATCGTCTGGTGGAAAAACTGTGATATTATATATAACATTGACGTCACAGATCTTGGATCACCCTGATACCTTCATCAGGTCCACGAGGACTCCGCCGCCTCTTCGAACGACTATCTTCCACAGTACTCTGCCCTGCAAATATCCGCCAAGAGGAGTCCAAGGTTTTGGCATATGAGGTCTGAGGGTCATGGACTCTTTCCGCGCGAACATGATGACATCGAGAAGATTCCCCCGAGAAGTATCGTGGAAGGTACAGTCGTAGGAGGAGATCCATGCTGCGTTACCTGCGGTACTGGTGACCATAGCTTGGACGACGAAAGTCCAATCATCAAGCTCACCAGGAGAAAGAGCCTCGAACGGTTGTCCTTGCTGCAGGATCCAGACGATTTGATGGGACTTCATGCGCTCTTAGACGAGCAGGGAGAAGAAGACCAAGAAGTAGTAACTTTTGATCCATGGTTTGGTGACAACGAGACCTCCTCTGGAACAAGAACCAGATCTCTCTCCCCTGCTTCGAGGTCACCTGGAACATCTTCTTCTAAGAGCACTTTCCTTAGAACTGGCCCCCAAGGGGATAGGGATTTTTCATCATCATCTCCGAAGAACAAGTACTATTCGATCGACCATGCACATGGTTTTTGTGGCGAGACGTGCCTCTACGATTGGCAATATCCGATACTGAAGGTCTTCGAGCCTGGTCTCACTTTATGATCACCGAAAATATACCAGAAGTACTTCGTCCTCGTTCTTGTGGTTGAGTTGGTCGCCTTGGCCTTCTTAAGAAGCAGTAGGATAAGTTTCACTACCTGCTTGTAAAAGATAGACGGTCTACAACTAGATAATCTCGTGGTAGAATTCTTTGTGTGCCTCTTCTCTAATACCCAAAGTCTCCAGCGACGAAGGTGGCAGAACCGCACGCATCTGTGCGGAGAAGGGCTACAGCCAGTATTCGGAAACTGTGACGCATGGCGCTGGCCCTATCAAAGTCACTCTAGATCTCTATGCACCTACCGCCCTGGGAGATCGGACGAGCAAGCAGGTGGTGAATAAACATGTTCTTAATGGTGAGGCATCTACTTCTTCAAACGGAACAAGGTCAACTAGGACTGTGTCTGTGCTGGACAAGGATTTGCAGATTTATTAAGTAGTCTGTGTTGTGAAAGACCGCGGCCTCAAAAAACTTTTATCATATCTGTGTAGAAAAACAAAAAGAATATGTCACTCGAAACGCAAACTTTTGGCACTTTCTTACTATGTGTAGTTCATTGATGGAGTCTCTTCCGTTCAGCATCAGTGACCGTTGCATGCTGAGCTTTAATGTTGGGAATACAGTTGTACCATCTTCTTCTTCATGTAGTGCGTATCAACATCATCGGCATAGCATACATTGTACAACATGTGGTCAGAGTTTGTTTTTCATCGCGTCGTGAAACAGCGATTCAGACTGCCTACAACTGTCATCTTCTGCTAAAAAACACAAACACAAACACTTAGGGCGAAGTAGAGGGTTGAGATCATGAGACCTCATGAAGCGCGTTGTAGAAGGAAGTAGTGCTGAGTAGTGCTCTTTTATACCTCTGGAGTGGGTACATTCATTCAGTCAAGCAGTACGGAGGTGCCGAAGGATTAGCACAGAGGCAGAGACACACTGTTCCCAAGGAAAACGCTTGAGTGTGAAGACGACTGCGTCGTGAGCATGGACGTGGCATCGGTCTACAGTGTAACTGAGTATCATTTCATCGAAGTGCACGACCTACTTTTCTTGCTACAAGAACACTTGTTGATCGATATATAAAAAACTGCGACGTTCAATGACACCACAGAGGTAGACACAACTGCTCTACACATACTTACTAGTTAAGGCAAACTAAGACTACTGCCGCATACTAGTAGAAACAAAAGATGTCTTCCTCGTCCAGCATGTCCGAGGATCAATACAAGTCACCGCGCGGAGGTCAAAACGAAGACGTGCCTCCGACGAAAAGCGATGAGGTGCCTCCTACGACACTCTTTTATGAAGAGAGGGGATATTGTCGAGAATGTTGATCCAGTTCGTTGCTAAGACAAATTGAGAATCAAAACGATGAGCTCATAACACCTTTCTCTCAGAGTAAGTACAAAATAGGACTATGCCAATTAGAGGTCAAAAATCCTTCTAGTTCATGAAACACCACAACAAGCACTAGGTAAAAACTCTTGTCTAATTCTTGCAAGTAGAGGTTAGAACGCATGATGAGGAGGAAGATGCCGAAAAAGAGACGCAAAAGGTGGAAGACGAGGGAGCGCGAGCTGTGCAAGAGCTAGAGGAATACCAAGAGGAATTACAAAATGCATCAGGTCAAAATTTTGTTATGGATTCACTTTTCACGTAACTAACATCTACGCTAACGCTAGCTTGAAGCAAGTTGGAGTTGAACAGAAAGTAGTAGAATGGTTCCCTGTGATGTGCCTTGATACAACTAGAACCACAACAGCTACATCAACTATTGGAGGTGAATTTCTAGTGGGTCATGTTGACGCGAAAGGTGGATTTCCGTCAGATTTTGCCTTCTAATCTCAGCCGAAACCCATTAGTGAAGAAGTCCAACAGCTTTCCACTGGCGACCCGGTCGTTTCCGATAGCTTGGATGTCAGCGGTTGTAGAAAGAGCAGAAAATCTGAAGGGCTCGGATGTGGACTTGGAGTTGAAAAAGGTGCTGAAAGAACCAGGCGCAGCGTTTTCCAAGCGCAAGGACAAAGCTGTCTTTTTTTGTGCTGTCATGGGGATGCTCTTCCTGACTTTTTTAGTCTTCGGAGATTACAATTATGACGTTGTAAGTACTGTAGGAGGTGATGAAGAAGCAAGCTTGTTCGTTGTAGTCGTTCTTTCATCGCATATTATCATTATCTGTCACGCTTCAACAAAAATGTTAGTGTTATTCAACTGACCGACCGGATACAACTTATTAGTCCCATACAAGTCGTACTTATGCACTATGCTGAAAACCTGAAACGGCTCGAGCCTTCTAGCTTGACCACTCGTTGAGGCGTGCCACTGCCACCATGATTCATAACTCTAACTCACGTGGCTCTATTTCTATGTTTGGACAGCGGGATACTTTGTTTTGGTGCCTTGGCGATTCTACGACTACTGGGTGACAAAGTACTTACAATAAATTATAGTTTCTTTATTTAGTTCCTTGGCCCTGCTGCGCGTCTTCACCGCGGTCTATTAAAGAAGATTGCCCAGAAGTCTTGTTACATACAGAAGTGTCACTCACTGGCTACTACATTCTAGAAAAATTTAAGATTGTAGATGCCCACTAAAATAAATCTAACTCAACATCTTTCCTCAGGTGGATGTTTGTCGACATCCCACATCAAAAGTAGATCTAACTCAACATCTTTCCTCAGGTGGATGTTTTTCTATGTCGACTTCTGCTATTTTGCGAATGCGATTCTTCTTCTGTATGTATGGGTGTTTCCCGATGTTCCAGAGCTATTCATAATTTCCTTTTGCTGTTCGTGCCAGCAAGTGACGGGGATACCGCTGTACCGAAATTCTCTGGTCTTTCATTCCTTGCAGAAGCTGATCTCGTTGTACCTGCATTTTTGCCCCTTCCTTTAAGGCTACAGCCGCGTTCGTATACTCTCTCAAAGTCATAGTACGCCAGCCGCTAAAGTCTGCCACATCGGATGGTAGGCCCCAACCTAACCTAAGCTAACCTAACGTGTACTCTCTCAAAGTCATAGTACTCATCTTGATAGAAGACTACTTCTTGGCGGCGGACTTGTTATGTTCTTCTTGAAGCCTATTAGCAACGACAAGGCACGACCAAAGATCATGAAGATTTTGCTAGCTCTAGACCTACTTTATATTTGCTTACAAATATGGGCGTACTACTCCAACACACCTACTACAACAGACTTGGTACCCACTTTACTCCCCTCTAAGAGGAAGTGGTCTTCATGATCCGCCACTACCCGTTGCAACTGGAATACGGTCCCGCGTTGTCAGGCTTCTTCTCAACAGACTACCATTACGAGACAAAGGCAGAACTAGGCTCGGCAACACAAGTTTCCGCCAGTTCACCATCGAGTGGCCAGACAGTATCATCTGATAAGGTGCAGCTCGTGACTTCTGGGACATCTCAGCATGACAAAGCGTGGCTCGTGAAGCACGAAGATGAGGCATCCATGGGAGACGTTTTTCGCGGGAAGCGGTTCGGATTCGTGATTCCAGACGAGTTGACAATGTTAAGAGTTGAGCTCGTCATTTCATGGTCTCTATGTATCTATTTGATTTCTTTAAATTTGAGTCATAACAGCTTACAGCACATCGTCCCAACTACCCCTTTCCCACTCATTTCAAAAAAAGCTTTTAGAACACCCTTCTAATACCTGGTGATGCATTCACGTGGCCCTTCGTTTTTTTCGCGCTGCATCAGTCCTTTCATTACATCTTCCTCAATTTCATCTGCCCAGTGCCGAAAGATCCGATTTACTACACGTCTTACAGGTACAACTATTTCAGTTGCAAATTTATGGTCGTCCTCTAGAAGAACGAAGTAGTTGTATCATCCATCACCATCTCTGTACTTATGTATCATTTATACGTTAATATGAATACAATCCTGCTCACTCTCCAACCACATCATCATCATCATCCTCATCATCATCATCAGCAGCATCATCATCATCATCATCAACCAAAAAATACAGACACTTGACGACGATGAAGGGCAGCCCATTTCAGGGACTTCCAGGTGGAAAAAAATGGGTCCCAATTTGGTACGCGGCAGCGAGTGTGACACTCTGCTTATGATGTAGTTGGGTAGTAGTACGTAGAAGAAGAAGACGTCGTCAGGGAAATCATCTAAGCCATGTGGTGGCTTATGAATCCACAAATAGTAAATGGTAATACATCGATCTTTCTATGATTATGGTATCGCTTCCTCATCAAAAGAAATTGAGGTTCTTCTAATCCTCGTGATGTTCTTAGCCCCGACTCCACTTTGGTACGCGTCACCGGAAGCCATGCTGTTCTTTGGCGTCGCAATGCTCTCGCGTGGTGTGTGGAACGGCGGCAGCTGGTACATCGAAGTTTTCGGAAAAAACTATTCTTATGCTGCAGGGCTTATTTAGAAATGTGTTTTGTTTTTGTAGATTATTCTCTAAGTAGAAATTTGTTTCGTAAAGAGCGCACTGTCCCGCATTTTTATGATTCTTTTTCCTGTGAGGTGTTTGTCATTCTTTGACTAGTTGTACAGGAGCTTCTTTTGAGATGAGTAACAAACGGGTCTGCAGTAGCTCTAACATCGAGGAGAGAAAAAACCAGGTGAGAAAAAGCCTGGTGAGAAAAAGTCGGGTGAGCAGAGGAAGGCTCCCATCTCAGAACCGGGAGTTGCTGCGCCAACCGAAACGAAAGAGAAAGAGGTTGAGAGCAAATAGAGTTTAGCACGATTTCATCCGCATAAGGTTGAAAATTTGCTTTGAATATCAGAGTTGTACCTCACAATTGCAATCTAGTGTAGCGATCTTCATCTTCATGTAGGAATAAATGTAACGAATTCAGCTATCAAGTTGAAGTTGCAAGTACTACAACAGCGTTCAACGAAATGCACCAAAGGCAAGCAAAAATCCAATACAAGTAAATGTACCAAGACCAAGCTGAGGTCCTCAAAAACGAAAAGTATAATCATGTAGATTTAATTAGACTCAGTGGGAGCACACAAGTAGTAGTACTAGTTTCCCGTGGAATCCGAATCATCAATTCTTCAGTAAAAATGCAATTTATGGTACAGTTTCAGTTATTCAAATGTTACTTAAGTAGAGAGCTAGAGCTTGAGTTAGAAAAATGCCAAAATTTTCCATCCTGATTGATCAATGTTCATGAGCCGTCCATCTACGATGAAAGTGTAAAAGGCCATCGTGCTCACTTCATTTTCAGTCACCATCTCTCTTCCGGTTCCCCATGCACAGAATTTTTTTCTCGCGGATTGCAAGTGTAGGTCGGAATGAAAACACCATCACGCCAGTCAACATTGATAGAAGACATCAGATTTTGACGGTAGTCCGATCATCTTCACCGACAAGGACAGAGAGGAAATGAAATGAGTCAAATCACCAGAAGTCTTTCTTTTAATGTTAAGAAATCACTACGTTGTAATGAGATGTTGAACTTGTGATGAACTCCTACACGCTCAAAATGGAGGAGGTGTCTTGACAACTGGTCGTGTACAAACACAAAGAATCGTTTTCACTTCTCTTCTGGTGCTCGTTTTGCGCTTTTTGATAGTAGAATCAATCTAGTCCAATTTCAAAATGAAAACTGTCTCTCTGTGTTTCAGATCCTACTTGTCTGGTTTCTTCGTTCTAATGGTGATGGTGTGCTTTTTGAATTTTGAGCTTGTTGCTTTTTTTGAAGTTGTATGTTAGTGTTACGCGTTCTTCGATGAGCTTTTTCTGTCTGTGTCATCTGACCACACACATCTAATGAGTACATTCGAGCTTTCTTCCACAACATTCACTCGACCGACCATTTTATCCTTTGTCCTTCTTTTCTCTTTTCTGTTACCAATTTTCCTTTTGAAATCTTCAATCAAAGGTTGCAGGCTATGAACCAAAAATGCTCTACGGCCAATGACTTCATTCAAACGACAAAAAAACTTGATATAGCGATTATTTGGGGCATTTGGGTGGCTAGGGGCAACATCAATGCATTCTTGAAGTAGGAACTAGAAGATCATGTACGTAGGTGGTAGATCATAGTGTTTATGACGTTTTAATTGTTGTTGATAGAGATAGTTGGAGGGCCGTGCTTGTTACTGAATTAATTGAAATAACTACTTTTGAGTCTTAAAGTCAAATTCTGAACGATGTACTACTAGTACTAGATTATTAGAGCATCGTTGTTGCGTAGTACCACCTTTGATTTCTTCTAATTTCTTGTATATACTAAAAAACCAAAAAAAACATATCGAATCTTCAATTCTGTCCTTGTAAAAGCAGTTGTTGATGATATTAATCAGATTGAACAAGTGAAGTCGATATTTGTTTTCACTAGAAGTGTAATCTTCTAATACTATGTAGATACTGGTGTTGTTGTAGTTGTCTTGTATTCTACTATTTTTGATGATTTGTAGATACTGTTATCGTAGTTGTCTTGTATTCTACTATTTTTGATGAAGAATATCAATATTGTCCTTCCCAGCTGCTCCATCTCGTGCCTCGTGATGTTGAGAGCGAGGTGGCGTGAGTACTACTTATGAAGTTTGTTTGAAAAAGAAATTATTTGTTTCCGTTTTATTTGACGAACACTTACACGGCTGAGTATACCGCCCAGAAAGTAAGGTAGGAGAAGCAACTAAAGGAGCCACCACCAGACGCAGCGGGACCACGCAACTGCAGGAGAGGGATCTTGTTGTGTGACGCGTATGTGTTTTTGACGCCATTGGCGTGGCGATGCGAACGAGATGTCCGATTTAGATCTCAGCACTCTGCAGCCTCCATCATCGCTGTTGCCTGGAAGTCTGCCTGGTGGAGGTATTCATGATCATGAATTTGTTTTATTCATTTTCATGGATGCATCGATTTTTTGTAGTATCTTCTATGATTAGTATTGTGGCTCGTGGTACTTCACGTCCACCTGTTCCTCTTCATAATGAATCGTTTTTCAGTGCATCAATCTGCTGCAGCAACTGATGTTCTCTCACCCACATCACCCAGATACAACAGGAGCGCCTCCTCTGCAGCCCATGATGTCGGTGATGGATTCCAAATTGAACACGTCAGCCACCGAGTTCGTCCCCACGTCACACATGGCTTCCTACATGCCACAACAGGACCACCTAATGTACAGCAACGACGTGAACCAACATCAGAGTATGAGCCAACATCACCAAGGTATGAATATGAATCATCAGAACATGCATAGTAGCACAACGACAAACAACGTTAACAACGGAATAAACAGCAGTGGAGGAGGATTCTCGATGTCAACATCAGGTATGAATAACGGCATGGGGATGATGAACGGTGACCAACAGGGAGGCTATCAAGCTTATAACCAGGGAATGATGCAGCAACCACAAGCAGGGACGATGGTAGGCGGAATGATGTTCTCATCGAATCCTGCTCAAATGAGTAGCATGATGGGTGCTGGCGTGGGCAATACTAGTGGGACGAGTACAATGGCAGACAATATGGGTGGCGGAGGAGGCTGCGCTGGCCCACCACCCACTATGTCAATGCTACCTCCTGGTGCTGGTTCAACGTCAACAAATCTGAACCTTTCGTCATCTTTTAACGGCACAACTATGGGAGGAGGACCTAATAGTACTATGGGGGGACCAGGAGGACCTAGTCTCTCATGCTCTTACGTGGATATGCGTGGAAATACTAGTACCAGTGCAGGAGGTTTGTGCGCAGGAGGTGAGCAAGTAGTAGACAATTCAGCGGGTTCCTCTTCCTGTACAACAGGAACTAGTACAGCTATGGGCGGTGGAGTAGGAGTGGTGCCATCACTTCCAGGCGCAGCTGGAGGACTTTTATCTTCTGCAACATCACGCGAAAATAGCATCCTATTTCAACATACCAACTCCTCAGGGGGACTGAACAATAGTATTCTCAGTGGTGGGCCGCCGAACCTGCTAGTCGGCAACATGATGATGAACTCGGAAGAACAAGGCAGTCACATCGACGCCAGTAACAATGCGAGCATCAATGCTAGTTATGGTTTTGGTTTGCGTTGATGTTTTTTTCCTTCTCTGTACGTACAACTAGTTATTGAATTTAGTCTTGAATCTTGTCCTTCGTCTTGCTGTCAGTAGATGGAGCGTTCTCGAAATAAAACAAATTTTACTCTGATTATAGTTACATAGTATGCTATGTAGACTCATCTGTTCTCTAACCTTCCATCGACGAAATCGATCGCCTCAGCAGTATCGACGTGCTGAGCAGTTGCCTGGCTAGCACGAGTAGTGCCGCTGCCGTTGCCGCCGATCCAGCCATTTTGTCGATGGGTTCCGCTATAGCCTGTGCGCCTGGCGCTTCTGACGCAACGACTTCAGCAGAAACACAGTCCTCGCAAAAAGAAGAGCCATTTTCGGACTGCGAACCCAAGCAGGATGGTGCAACGAATACTAACAGTAGCAGTTCAGGAGCCTCTACAGGTGTTGGCGCGGCTTGTGCTCCGCCTCCTGGCGGACAAACATCAACTTCTGGAGATGCAACAGGAGTAGCACATCAACCTGGCACCAATGCGACTAACAATCTATTACAACTACCCTCGACGACGACCCCTACCTCAGCGACAACAACGACAGGAAATGTTGTAGATAACCTACCTCCAAACAACTGTGCGACATCATCTACAGGCACCTTGACGACAACGGGCTTGCCACCGTGTCCTCCGCCTGCCGTGGGCGAGGCTTCAACGGCATCCTCAAGTAGTTTGAACTTCATGCCGCCGGTGCAGCTACCTCTAGCAGGTCCCAACGGTGGCTCGTCTCAGCCGAATTTCGGTTCGATGATGATGAACAACAACAACCCTAATATGAACACTAGTGGAGCAGGGGGCAATGGCAATAATAATAATTTAGTCACGCCTGGTGTTGGTACGATCACCGCTAGTAGCATCAGCAACATGTCCTCCGGTCTGAACAATAACAACATAATGGGATGGGACCAATCTCAGCAAATGATGGACATGAGTGGAATAGGAACAATGACCGGAGGAACTATGATGAACAACAACATGACTAGCGGAGGACCTGGCGGAATAATCGGAAATCATAGTTCAACTTCAACAGGAGGGGCTACTTCTATGGGTACTAATATGCAGCAGCATCAATCCTCAATGATGAACAGCAGTGGTCTTGGTCAAAACATCAGTGGTGGAAATGATCTTGTTGCCTCCGGAGCAGGTGGTCCTTCTTCTCTTCCGTCAACAACTGGTCATCTAGATACAACTGGTAATTTTAATAGCGGTTGTTCTTTAGGTGGCATGAACAGCTTTGGCACCGCGAATAGCACGGGTACTATGTTCAACATGATGAACAATGGAGGAGGACAACCGAATGGACCTCCGCACATCAGCGGCCACCTCCCCGGAGCGCCTCCTTCTATTAAGGCTCAACTTTCATTGGTCATTGAGGTTAGTCACTGAGATCGAAGAGGCGACCCTCCCTTGAGAGTAAGTAGAACAGGGGAAAATGAAGGAAAAGCAAAGGGAGAGGCATCATTGACCATTGTTCTTTCAGCATCAGTGACCATTGAATGCTGAGCTTTAATTCTAGCCACAATTCCTTTGCAGCTGCAACGTCCAGCACCACGACCACATCTAACGGCTGCAACGGGGGTTTGTTGAATATGGATGCCGCTCCGTGGGGACCTTCAACATCGAGTGTGGGAAGCATGGGTACTATGGGAGGAATGGGCACCATGGCAGGAACAATAGACCCTGGAGGTGGCGGAGCGAACTCTTTTGGTGGAAATAGTAGTTGCGGAACCTTCGGAGGGAACTCACTCATGGGTCAGAGTAACAACATGATGAACAACATGATCATGATGGGTGGGGGATCAAGTGCAGGGACCATGATGAATATGAACAGCAGCGGCAACATGGGCATGATGGGAACAAATAGCTCTTCCTCCGGCAACAACCTGATGAGCATGGGTGGTAGCAGCGGTCCTCTTGGCTCTTCAAATAGCTCTTCCGGCAACATGATGGGCTTGCAAATGAGCAGCTACCCTCCAAACATGCAAATGAATAGCTTGAATCCCTCTGGTAATCCAGCTGGAGGCTCTAGTGGCAACATGATGATGGATACCAGTACCCTAGGCGGCGGAGATATGGGAGCAGGTGGTTCCTTCTCGTTGAACCTTTCGTCAAGCGGCTTCGGTTCTAGTGGGCAAATGATCATGGGAATGAACGATGCTGTCACATCAGGAGGTGCTATGCCAAGTGGTTCGCCCAACATGCTTCCCTGCCAGCAGCAGACCATGTTCAACAATAGCCAACAACTAGTGTCATCTAACTCCGGAGCAGCACCGGGATCCTCTACTGGTGCAGGAGCTTCCTGTTCTTCTTCCTTTGGAGGCATGAACAACAGCGGATCAGCATCCACGAATACTGTCTCTTCTAGTTTCAACCCTAGTGGTCCCATGTCGTCGACTTCTTTCCCGCCACCAACCAGCATGTCAACTTCATCGTCAACCATGAATGCCTCAGCGGGAAGCTTCAACCCTGGTAACTCCTTCAATCAGATGAACAGCTTTTCTTCTAGTGGTAATTTTGGGGGAGGTTCTACGTCTAGTGTTAAGGTCAACATTTAGTGTCCATCTTTCTCGGCATCTTGGTACCTTTTTCCCTTGTATTCTCATGAAATACAAGGGAAATGGCGCCAAGATGAGGAGGCCGAGATGCACCATTCTAGCACACTCTAATAGTGGAGGTAACAACTATGGAGGAAACTATGGGGGACCACCGTCCTGTGGAAGTGGAATGATGGGGAGCACTGGCACTATGAGTGGAATGAGCGGTATGGGATCCGGAATGAACATGATGAACTCTTGTCCGCCCACGACCTCTGGTACTATGCTGGGAATGGGCAGCAGCAGCATGATGACGGCAGGAGGGTCTATGGGAGGTCCTTCTTCGATGAACATCGGAGCAGGGTCGTATGGGAACAACAATATGCTTGGAGGAGGGATGAACATGAACATGAACAACAACTGTAATCTTCAAGGTGGCATCAACATGATGTCTGGAGGCGGTTCATCCATGAACAACATGAACATGGGAGCAGCGTCAGTTACTAGCTGTCCCAATATGAATCCCTGCCCAGGAGCATCAGGTCCACCCTCTTCGACGATGAACCATAACATGTTGTTTCCACCACCTAGTGCTACACTGCCGCCACGTGGTAGCGGATTTTCCTTCAACATGAATGGGGGACCATCTTCCCAGATGCATCGTGGACCGGGTAACAAAGGCCGTGGCCCTCTCTCTCACCGAAGTGGAGGCCCAACTAATTACGGCAGCATGAACCCGCCAAAGCGACCCTCACCCTTCAATGCGGAGCGAGAAATTAAGGCTTCCCCTAATCCATCCCTGTAGACATCCCTCAAACATGATTACATACGCGCCCCACCACAAGGGAGATACCGACGCATAAGTATGCTTGAGGGATTTCCACAGGGATGAATAGGGGAGCGCTCTAAAGAAGGAATCGAAGATCTAGAACGTCTGATCGACCAGTCAAGTTGTGAGGATCCAGAAGAACAGGCGGAACACAACGCTAGCCAGGACGTAATCCTAGAACATGGTAGTAGACCGCCAGCGTCGACGACGGTCAACCTAACTGGTTTGCCTATGAACGATCACTCTTCAATTGGCGGTCCAGGTCTAGGTATGGGAGGGCTGTTGCCATCTTCAAGTGCTACTGGTGCATCTTCTTCGACGATGCTTCCAGGTGCGACTTCAACAACAGGCGTTGACTCAACTTCTTCTTCTGCTGCCGATAACAAGACTCCAGGTGAGCTTTCCCCCTCTCAATTCCTGCGTGTCCTTGAAGGGATGAAACAAGAGTCGTTTGGCGCAGAAGCTTACGTAATGGAGAAAGCAATCTCAAAAGTTCGAGAACACCTCGCTTCTCTGAACTCTGCTACTCAGCCCTCATCTTCGACGAGTACCTCTTTGTCGGGCTCGGGTACTAACGCGAGTGCAACTAGTTCTACGACTGAGGTCAAGAGTAGTACAATTAGTGCGGAGGAGGTACAAGTATCATCTTCAGTATTAGCAGCTGGTGCAGCACCAACTTCTTCTGGTGAGGCTACGGCATCATCTCCTTCTCTAGAGACCGCTACTAAACAAGCGGAAGCGACATCAACGACAACCACAACGACAACCGCGACAACGACTTCGTCGACTAGCAAAATTCCACCTACATCATCCGGAACTACAACTAGTAGCTCGAGCAGTAGTGCATTAGGTGCTCCTGCTGCGACGTCATCAACGGCAGCGACATCATCAACGACAGCTGCGCCGTGGGCAAAAGGATTAGGATCTAAGCACAGCACCACCAAGACCTTAGTAGAGCAACAGAAAGCATTGGCTCCGACTGAGGTTTTGTTGGATTTGATAGCAGCAGATCTAGAGGACACCTCTGCAGACCTCTGGAATCGTGTCCTATGCTGTTTGACGACGTCTCAGTACAACAACAATACTTGTTCTAGCACAGGAGCTTCTTCTTCTAGTAGTAACTTCAACAGTCAAGCTTCATCTTCTAGTAGTAACTTCAACAGTCAAGCTTCATCTTCTAGTAGCAACTTCAACAATCAAGCTTCATCTTCTAGTAGTAACTTCAACAATGTTAAGGCTGCCCCTAATCCATCTCTTTAGACATCCCTCAAGCATATGTACCCCAATACAAGGGAGATACTGACGCGGCCTATGCTTGAGGGATTTCCACAGGGATGAAAATGGGAGAGGTCTAACAATGCTGGAGGTAAGTCTTCATCTTCAACAGGAGGAGCGGCTACAGGATCTGCTTACCAAAATAAGGGATCTTCAAACGTGATGAGCTCCTATAATAATACCAATGTTGCTAACTACTCCTATAGTAGCATGGCTAGTGGCGTACTACCACCTGGCGGGGCGTCGAAGAATAGACAATTTCCGCCGAATTACACCCTCGGCGGATCCTCTGGATCGTCTGCCGGCAAGTCAGGACCCATGCTGAAGGGCAAAAAGATGGGAACGAAACTGCTGACAGGAAGTAAAATCTACAATAGCTTTAGTTCTTCGAACAGTGCTTCAGGTTCTGCTGCTAGCGGTATGGGTGTTGGAGCTGGTCAACATGTGGTGAACAACTCGAACTCCAGCAATAGCAACATGAACTACATGATGAATGGAGCAGGAGGTAGCAGTAGCGCGGCTAGCAGTAGTAGTCACCTCCACGGTCAGTCGCAGATGAACACGTTTTCAGCTTTTAATGGCGACAACTATGGAACCAAAAACGTAGGAGGTTCTTACAACTCATCATCTTACAAAGGTGCTAGTTGTAGTGGGTCCTTAGCTTCGATGCAGCCATCCTCAGCTAGTAGTGCTGCTAACGACGATGGCCTTCCTGGAGCCAGTCAACATCAGCAGCAACAAGGTGGGACACTGAGCACTGGAGGTGCTGGTCTGAATCCTTCGTCTTCTCACCAAACTTCTCAGCATCTTCCCTCTACAGCCGCTACTGGAACAACTGCGTCGAGCTCTGCTTCTAGTGCCTCAACATCCGGAGGATCGGTTCCAAATTCAAGCAAAGTGGTGCCATCTCCACCATCGTCGAACGGATCAGGGAAAAAGAGCATGTCTCAACAGACGAAACGACACCTGGACAATCTGGGTCTTGGACACTTAGAGGAAACCCTGGTGGCGGATCCTGACTATTCCGATGCCGAATTCGCAAGAGCTAACCTGGCTGGCGCCACTAAAGTCGGTAGTAAGCATCAGCACAGCAAGCATGGGAGCGGAGGTGTTGGAGGTGTCACTCCCGGCGACGGTGTCTCTCCTTCAGGCAAGAGCAAAAAGAATTCAGGCGCTGGAGGGAAGAACAACAGTAACAAGCAAGGAACTGTTACCAGCGGTATTGCTTCCATAGCGAAAGCGAACACAACAGTCGCAGCCGGCGTAATCCCTTCGTCTATTCTTGGAAAAAGCGACGCAGCAATCGCTGAAGCAGAAGACCAACTCGCGA
The DNA here is from genome assembly GCA_905178165.1 of Amoebophrya sp. A25. Classification (NCBI taxonomy): domain Eukaryota; class Dinophyceae; order Syndiniales; family Amoebophryaceae; genus Amoebophrya; species Amoebophrya sp. A25. The sequence goes on from CAJINU010000072.1 coordinate 185,751, forward strand.
AGAAAGCGAAGAAAAAGAAAGCAACCAGAGGCGGTAAAAAGCAACGAGAAAAACGCGAAATGACTACGTCTACAGCCGCAACTACTGCAGATGGAACCGAAGGAGCGGAGGTTGTTGCTGATGAAGGAACTTCTGCTAGTGCTACTGTAGCACTAGCAGACCTTGCTGGTGACGCAACTGCAAAAACCTCAGAAGCAGGGTCATCCTCACCTACTGGAGCGCGAAAGGCAAAAGGTTCACCTTCACCTTTGGCCAAAAGTGGAGATCAAGTAATGAACCAAGTACTAGAAGACACTGTCGGTTCTTCTGTAGTAGAAGATGGTGAAGACGAATCTTCTGCCGAAACTACAACGAGTCGTGTAATTAGTGCAAAAGCAGAAGCAGCAGTTGCGAAAGCGAAGCAATTACTGGCTGAAGATGACGAGGACGAGCAAGTGCGAGTGCCTGCAGCAGAGGATGTAATCGAGGCTAAAAATGAGTCCACTTCCGGTCCCGCAGAGGGTGCTGCTGCTAATGACGAAGAGGACAAGAAGAACAACACCCTTGACCAAGCAGAAAAAGTTCTTGGCGTGGTTGATGAAGATGAAGATGAAGAAGCGAAATCACCAACGTCCAGGAGCGACGAGGAAGATGCTTCTGTTTCGTCCAAGATGACTTCTTCTAAACAAGCACTAGACGCTGAAGAAGCGCTTCTCCGATTGGAGTTGAGAGTAACTGATCAAGCTAACGATGTTCACGGGCTTGTGGAGGCAGAAACGAACGGCACTGCTACGAAAGAGACCACGGCAGCTAGCCCTAAAGTAGAAGACGACGAGACAGTACGAACTGAAGATGGCGCAACAGCATTAGACTCAAAAGTAACTTCATCTTCTGCCTCGAGTGATGCGAGTGCGAGTCCACGCCTACTTGAAGGAGAGGAAAAAGACGCAGCAGGAGAAGAAGCCCAGACTGGTCCTGAAGATGGCAAAGACCTCCAGACTGCTACTGCGACGTCGAGGAAGGAGAGGAAAAAGGCAGAAGTTGCTGCGAGTGCTGGAGGTGGAGGAGGTGCTGATACTCCTCACCAGACGGATGAGGAAGCTACTACTCCGAAAAAAGACACCACCAAGCTGATCGAAGAGCGTACTATGAGCCGCGAAACGAAAAAATTACACGATACGCAACTCGAGGATGCTGATGTTGAGGTACTGAACTTATGAAATGGAGTTCTACTTCATTTTCATGGATGGTGATGTTGTAGTCGTTGCTTTGTGAAACAAGAAAGATGAAAATCACATCATACTGATAGATTTATTTTACATCCTTTACGTAGTACTAGTAGAGCTAGTAGATCTTGTTCACGACCATCTCAATGAAGCGTTTATAAGAAGTTTCTTCAGCACCTCATCTTATATTAAATCTCAGGCTCGCGATGAGGACGCTCCCAGCGAAGAGGAGGATGAGGAATACGTCAAAGTCGAAACGACCGCTTCTACCGCGGGTATAACTTTCAATGGTCTTTTCCGGCAAGAACTACATGTTGGTCTTATTCTGTCTTACTATTGTTCTAAGTCTAAGAATTCTAATTCTACCTAAGAATAACCTCTTAATCAATAAGTCAAGTTGAGCACTGAGGTTACATGACATGACATGACTACCTTGACCTTCCAAATTCATAGGAGCCACCGGAACAGGCAAAGCTCCGAATAAGAAAAAGAAGAAGAAGAAAAAAGCCGATGAGGACTTCAAGTGTATTGACGAAGAGGGCAAGAAATCCGCAGAGGTCCGTGAGAACTGTCCGGAATTGGGTACGGCGATCTTTTTTTCATATTTGTTCGTCGTAAATCTACTAAGATTGAGAGTAAGTGGCGTAGGGTTCTTTTCTGATCAGTACTAGGAACTTCACCTTCTGCATCAACCTGTATTCCTTTTCCTGAGGAAACCATGCTGCATAAATGCCACCCAACTGAATACAGCTATGAAGCAGGAAGAGCCAGCTATGAAGAATGCCACCAAGCAAAAGCGGGAACGTCTTGAGCGCCAAAGGAAGCGAAAGGAATTGCAGGAGAAAAATAAGGAGGAAAAGCGCAAGGAACGGGAGAAGGAACAAGCGTACCTCTTTTTATTTCTCGAATGTGATTTCAGTGGATGTTGTAATCACAATACACATGTTGTCTATGTCTTTACTCCTGTTACTAGGGTTGTGAAAATTGGCGAAGCCGAAGGTTCTCACAAAATTGAAACAAGCAGATGAAGACAGTGGAACAATAGACAACGATAGACAGTTGCTTGGTCGCTCTCTCCGCTCTGTTTTCCCAAAAAACCTCCTCGTAGGGCTACTTAGGTAAACAGTGAATAAAAAAATGTGTCGTCTTGCTTTTGCTTTGTCCCTGAATTGAAACCGAATAAACGATCGATAGGAGCATTCATGCTAGAAGAAGGGAGCTCGCAAGTAAAAACGACACTGAGACTTACCTTCTGTCACGCGATTTTATGGAAAACAAATGATATTTTTATCGAAAGTGTGTAGAAAATAGCATTACTACAGACGTACTTAGGCAAATAGGAATATCCCTCATTCTCCTCCTTCTCCTCCTTCTCCCCCCTTCATCCGCACTGGCGGATGGCTAACCGAGGACGGGGGCTTTGAATTTGCAAACTACAACGATAATATGGATCACCCCTATCTGGCGAACAAATGCTTTTCCCACGCCTCTCCGGCTAGCGATATTACCCGAATGTTGACGATGACGTCGAGGTTTGCGGAACAGAGTCATGTTATGAGAGGTGATGAATAACTTCGCTTCAAGCTTCAAAATTCATTAGCTGATTTTTCCGAATGTAGCTGTAAGGTGGGCCTAAATTTTGGCGTTCATCAGTTTCAATTGTTGCGCTTGTTGTATGTTAGAGAAGTCCATGTTGCTTGTCCTTCTTCTCTAATAAACGCAGTTCGTTGCGGCTCTTCCAGGCGACTTCTGGTGCTTCCTCTATGGAAGAACTGGAGCAAATGAATAGCAGTGACGACGACGGATCCTTTGCGGAGACATTCAAGAGTTCCTCAAAAGCGAAAGCTTCTGGAAGAAAAAATTTATTCGAGCAGGACCACTCTAGTTCTAGTATACTACCCTCATCTTCGAACGGAGGACTCGGTCTCCGACGTATTGGCGGACAACATAGTTTTCATCGAGGTGATCGTGAGGGCGATTCTCTTGGAGGTCTAGGAGGGTACGACGGAGGTGAGGCAGAACTCCAGGAGCTGAAAAGCAGTATCAATTTTGATTTTCCACTAAGCTATAGTTGTCATCTTGGAGGTGCTTCTAGCGGCGCTCTCAACATCAAGAACAAATATCCCAGTAACAGTTCTATTGGCGCTTCTTTTCCTCTTCCCTCCCAAATTGGAGGAAATGGTTCTACTGGTTGTGGAGATGACTCAGAAGATGTTGACCGTAGCACTTCTCCACGCACAGGCACAGCTGTTCGTCGTTTGCATAAGGAAGGACGTAACTTTGCGGGTCTCCTGCTAAGACAGCACTTGGTTGATGAAGGTTCATCTAGATCTAAAGATCATGTAGGACTAGATGACAGTGGTCGCGGAACTTCTTCCACTCATGCAGCAGCGCCGGTAACTACGTCATCAAAAGGTCCAAAGGTCAATACTTCTGGATCTCTAAACGCCTCAGCGAATCGTCGCAGAATGAACGCGAAAAAGGCGAAAAATAAACGTTCAGAGCAGGCTGCGCAACGCAATGGCAATCAAGGTGGAGGCGCATCTTCTAGTACGACTAGTACAACGCCCATCAAGATGAGTGCCAATAAAGGTAGTGGAGGAGGAGGAGAGATTGTTATTCTAAGGAATCCTGGTACTAGTCTCACTTCGTCAGCTTCATCTCCCTTCTCCCCATCTCTTGGTCGCTTTGGTGGGTTACTAGAAGATGTTGGTACTGGCGGGTACATTGACATGACGTTGGCAGGTTTGAGCACTGGCGAACGAGAAGATAAAAATGCCTCTTCTTGTTCTTCTAAGAAGAATATGTTCCTGGAGAACTCCACATCCAAGACGTCTACGAATTCGTCTACGCCTCTTGTAAAGGGTGGAAGTAAGCTGCTAGGAAGTTGTGGAGGTGACGTGTCTGACGACGATAGCGATGACGACAAAAATGATGAAGATTGTACTAGGACTTTTCCGGATTCCTCGATCGCTCTCAATAAGAAGAAGAAGATTGGCCGTGGTTGTGGTACATCGACCTCTAAGGGCGAGTCGAAAAAAGCGGAACAAGCACTATCATCAGATGATGACGATCGCGGTTCGATTTCGTCCTCTTCGAGGAGTTCTTCCAGTAGTAAGAAAGTAGGCTTCTACAGAAACAAGGGTGGAAACACGAGTCGTTTCAACAACACAAATAGAATTATGTCCAACATTTAGTGTCCATCTTCCTCGGCATCTTGGTCCCCTTTTGCCCCCGTGTACTCTCATGATGAAAGGGGTCGAGATGAGCGGACAAAGATGGGTTAAAGCTGAGTCTAATAGAAGTGCTGGCGGAAGGTTTACTTCCAGCAATAAGAACTATATTAAAGATTACTCCTCCGACGTCGATTCCTCAGACAGCAGTGAAGATAGGCACCTAGAGGATGATGACGATGATGACGACCCTCTATCGCAAGATGACGTGCTACAAGTGGCGCTAACTGGAGACGTGCCTGCGACAATGGTGGCTAAGGCTACAGGAGGCAAGAACAAGAAAGCGTTTGGTGCCACTGGAGATAATGATAGCATTAGCAAGAAAACCGGTGGTCGTGATGCTACAACCGCAGATAGCAACAAGAAAACTTCCACGCTACCCGATAAAATCATGAAAGCTGCAACTGACGGAGAACGATGCAGCCGTGAATTAATGGAGGAACTTGTGTTAAGGCAAATAATTACAGACGCTTATACTGAACACAATTTTCGCGGATAGAGGAACTTGCGTTAAGAGGAATAGAGGAATGTAAATGTACTCGTCAACTTTTGATAATCTCTAAGAGATTGATCCCTCCCTATAGATAATCTCTGGGAGTCTTCAAAATCCGTCATATCCTAGGATAGTCAATCACCATAGCTGTCTAATCGTTGCCGCAGCATGCAAGAGCCACCCCTTCGGACAGACGGATGATATTGGTGCAGAAGAAGAAGATGAAGCTGCCTAATTTAACCCGAATAGAACTCGCAGATCCCGGAAAGTATGAAACCCTAAGTACTTACTTCTACGAAGAAATCCCCTAAGCCCTAAAGAACGAAGTAGAATTCTATATAAGTTGTAGCTGTTGAGAAAAAGAAACTGACACATTTACATATTCGCTCCCGATGATTCCTTATGATCGATCAGTGTTGTTTCAGTTTCTCTCAACAACATGCGTGGTATAAATTTATTTAAGGTGGATTCAAGAAGTATGGAATTGTTATTGTAATTCTAATTGTTGTACCTCCCTCTCCCTGATGTGTGCACCTAATATGGCTATCATGATGTTCACACACTTGTGCTCTACTGCGTCGATAAACAGTTTCTTGTTCATAGAATATCAATGTTTCAGCATTTTGGTTTCATTCTGCTACGACACATACGACGCCGCATTATGCAAGAAAACACGAATAGGACAGCTATGACCTGCAGCGGTCGTGGTCGCTATAATCGCGTTAAGATTATTAATCTTCAATTTTCGAAAGGATCCCCAGAACTTTGATGTGCTATTTGCAACGATGACTTTTCAACGTTATTACAACAAGTCCACCAGAGATATTATAAAAGTGTCGGTATCCTCACGCATACTTTGATTTATCTTTTACTGAATACTCCAAGCAAAACTTATAACTTTATCTTTCTTTTCAATCTTCGTGCTCATAGGGCATAAGATAGGTAAACGTAAAAATTGTGAATGAATACTTGAATTAGTCTCAAGAAACAAAAATATTGGTACGTATATCCTTCTCCTTGAAAACAAGATTTCTCAATTGTTGTACTTGCAGGTTAGTTTTTATTGATGGTCAGAAACTAAAAGCCATATCCACCGTAGAATACTTCTACATACTTAAGGAGATTGTTGTACTAGATTGAGTTAGAAGAAAATTACTGTAGTTCCTTTCGCGCTCGCCCTGCATCATGATTATGCTTATGTTCCTGACTACTTCTGTTATTGATGTTCCCTGCTCGCTACATTTGACGCTCCTTGTAATTGTTAGTTCTACAAAATTCTTCTATGGTCACCCGTATTATTATATATTAGTATGTTTGCGCGCGCGACCCTATCGCTGTATATTCGTTGTAATTTATACTAAAACAATAACGAAGTAGATGAAGACTCTGATCCTTCTAACAAAAATATGACAAGAAGTAAATGCACCTCGGGTTGAATTTGTTTGAACTGGTTTCACGAATACGACAGACTGACACGCTCATGCTCTACATCAATCACGACATATATCAATCTTGTCTTTCAATTTCATTTTCATGCATGCATCGATCAGCACTTAAGATTATATCACACAATTTCTTTCTCATTCTGTTTCCACTACTACCACCTGACCATACACACAGCCTGCCCATAAACATGACCATCCATTACCACCGACAGCCACACATCAATATCAATCCACTACATACCCACATGAGAAACATCTATGATTTTAAAAAGCTACACATCACACCAAAAAAAAATCTAAAAAAAAAACTGCATCATCAGAAAAGGGTACTAGCTGCAAAGGGGAAGTCAGTGTGGTGGTGTGTCGTGTCCGGTGCGTTGAGTCTCGTCATAGTCGAGAGCCTAGAAAAATGGACATTGATCAGTACGTCAAAATCAAGTTCGACCAAAGTTATTTCTGATGAGCGCACCCACGATGAAGAGACAGAGCGACGAGCAGTACATTATAAGAGAAGAAGATGAGATCCCGAATGTGCATGTTTGACCCAGCGTTCACAAAAGTAGATTGAGAGATCGTCCCAGAGGAGTGGATGGAGAGAATAACACGGACGTCGAGCAGAGAACAAGAACACGTCGAGAGCGCTTGAGAGCAAGAGTTAAATGATCTCTACTGAAGGAGCAGACCGAAGTACTACTTGCATCAAGCAGCCTACTTAGGTCATCTTACACTAACCACTTATACTACATCAACAGGAGACAGAGCGACCAAGCAACTAATCACTCAACCACTCTTCCAAGACACGACACAACTACTGTATCATTACGCCTCAACTAATACAACCAAAAAACAGGGGCCTTTGCAGTGAGCGTGGTGGAGACTTGGGATTTCTGGACCGGACTTGCTTTTCAACACCAACGTTACCCCGAGACGAACGAAGGCATTTGGAAAAACTAGGTATATTCCTTTTTCATGCTTAGTTAGGGTAGTTCTACCACAATTGAATTTTTGAGTAGTTTTTGGTTGGATTATAGTTGGATGTTGTATCTAGTATAGTTAGACTTTGATTTGACTGATTGCCACGTTACTGCTAGTGGCGACAAAGACGAAGACAGATGAAGTCTGCGCGCGAGGATCGACACGCCTGTGACTTGATGGACGGAGGGCTCCGGGTGAGGCAAGCGGGATGCCGAAGTCGATCTCGCTGAAGTGCGGCGCTTTGCGTCCGCAATGCCTTACATCCAAAACGTCATCGACCTCGCTGAAGTGTAGCGCTTTGCTTCTGCAATGCCCTACATCCGAAACGTCATAGCCGCGGAGCTCTTTTTCTAACACCCGGCAACGCTTGCAGCCTTTCGGCTGGTGCTTGCCTTGGCATCGCGCGTTCGGCGGAGACATTACCCGGCCCAAACGCGCACGGCGGACACGGTTGAAGCCGTTAACGGCTCCGCGGCAGGCGTCGCCTTTGTCAGGCACTGAGGCCACAAGCCGGCAGGCATAACTCTGACGCTCAGCACCATGAGGCGGCGAACCAAACGCTGACATTGACCCGCGTGGCTCTGAGAGTGATCTGTGCAGCGCTGACTTTGATTACTCTGTCTTTCCCCACTCTGAGGCGGTAAATCTTCACCGAAAGAGAGAAGGAGGCCAGTCCGCACACTGAGAGCTGCGCGGGGCGTTTGACTCTTTTGGGCGCTGTACGCTCTGACACTCCAAGCACCTGCTAAGTGTTCGCTTCGCCTCTGACCTTGAAAACCCTGAGTTTCCCCAAGCTGCGGCGGTAAAGCCTTGACATTGAGAGAGGGCGAAAACTCTGACTTTGACATTGTGAGAGGGTGAAAGCTCTGACTTTCCCCACTCTGAGGCGGTAGGCCTTGACAGTGAGGGAACGCTGAGGCGGTAGACCCTGACACTGAGCGAGGTTGAAAACCCTGACTTTCCTTACTCTGAGGCGGTGAGCCCTGACATTGAGAGACGAGGAGGCAAGCCCGCACGCGAAGCGTTGAGAGGAGCGCGCGGGCCCTTTACTTGCTGTAAACTCTGACTTTCAACACTCTGACTTCAAAGCTCTGACCCTCTGAGCTCTGAGGCGCCAAACTCTGACATTGACAGGCAAGGCCACTTGCAAACGTGTCCAAAACTCGGACACGCAAAGCCCTGGGATTCGTTTACGCGTTTGCAGCCCTGAGTGGTCAACCTTGACATTTGTGCCCTTTTTCGCCAACGAACCTTGAGACCCAAAACCCTGGGACGGGTTCAAAGCCTTGCGACTTCGCTGTCAGTGGCGAACCCTATGACCCCCTGCCTTACGCCTTAAAGCCTGGAAGTCTTGGCCTTTGTTTCCGCCCCCCTTGAGATTCTTCTTGCCTCGCCTTAGAACCCTGACAGCCGACCCCGTTTTTTGTCGATTATTAACAAAGAAGGAATTCGTGGCAGGTAGTGGGTTGTTCTGTTGAGTTCTGCTTTGAATTATGACAAACGCTTTTTACTGATCTTGATGTCTGACATGAAAGACGATGTTACCGATTTCGCTCGGTGGAAGTGAGTCTTTTTCTTTTAGTACTCTCTCTAATCTATTCGTAGTTCTCATTACAATTGGCCTCCGTGGATGGTGTGAAGCGTACGGATGCGAGGTTTAGACCAGGTAGATTTGTTGCATCGATCAATTTATACTTCTTAATGAAAGGTTTGTTGTGTCATGACCACTGTGTGGTCGTAAGTGTGACCCTGTACGATGTGACGAACAACACGGCACAACATCACATCCTTGTCCATGCTAACAAAGTTTTAGATTCGGTCTCTATTTGTTCATACAATCATTTGATTGCCGATACCGTGTCACTCATCTTCAGGTTATGCTTTTCTCTGGTACTAGCTGGGCGAATACTAGCAGAGTTTATAGAATTGCGATCATTGTCCTTTGACTTTTTCGACAAAAAAAACAACAACAAGTATGTCGATGTCGTATAATTTCGTCTACTTAACAGTAACAGGTAAACGACCTAGATTCTGGTTCTCTCTCCCGTGCTACTTCAATCTAGAGGACAAAAGATTTTTTTCAAAGAGAAGCCGAACGGCGATGAATGATTATGATCACATCAAACCCGATACTGGCTGAACTAATTGACTTGCATCCCCTCGCTGTTTGTCTCTTGATTTCGATCATGATCACACTCAGATTTTGTCTCTACGGGTGCTAGGAACACCACTCTCAGAGGCAAACACATAACATGAAGGAATCTACAAGAACCCCAAGCATAGGCTCCATGTTCTCACACAGCTCAATTTTCCATCAAATTGATCTCTCATAGCTATGATTTAGGATGGACTAGTGTCTCAGTTCGTCTCCCTCTTAATACTCCCTCCTTTTTACTTTTTACGGACTACACTTAATTTGTTGAATTTGTTGGTAGTTTGTTAGCTAGGTGTCATAGAGCCATTCCCTGCATAAGTAATCACCCAGTTACAGGCATTACCTCGATTTTTTTTCTATTACATTTTCGTGCGATTTTTTTCATAAATCTTATTTTCAGGTTTGGAAATACTGGCATGTTGACATTTTCGACGATCTATCACACAAAATGAAACACCAAATAGAACGTGTGCGCCGTAATCGTCGCTATCATAGTTTTGTCACCATCCACCGGAGTCGATTCTTAGATCGATGCTGGTGTGCTTCTCTTACGTTGTAATCTGGTATTGGTAGATGTACATATATTTAGAAGGTATCTAGATCTCCTGCTCCTCTTTGTTTTCCAAAGTTGTAAATATATACCTCATTCTTGGTTGTTTTTTATTCTGTGCTCTCGGTTGCGTTTTCCGTGTATCAAAAAACTGTATCGTTGTTATATTGCTCAAGTCAATGGTGCTATCGAAATCGAACTCTTCTGAACATGTTCGAGATTAACTAGTGAATGGAATTTGGTAGTCATGATGTAGACGATGATATTACGAGATTGATTAAGCCTGAAAAACATGCTGGTGAATTTCAACACAGCATGCTGCTCTTTCAGGTAACATATGTAGTAAGTAGAATGAAAAACTAGAGGACTTGGATGCTTGTTGGAATTTTTTTCTCTCAAAAACGAAATTGTCTGTTGAAAAAGGTCGTCATATTGTCGGTGTTACAGGAAAGCTACCTATGTATTTATGTTGGAGTCATGTCGATCGTACTAGAGCAAAAGCTACAAAAATGAGTTTGTATCATGAAGTAAATCGAGCAAAACTGCTAGAATAGCCTCAAAAGTGGAAAGAGCATCAAAAGTGAAAAAATGCATTCATCGACCGCGGTGTGTTGTTCATAAAACTGAACCTTGATGAATTGCAGACACTGCTTCATCGTGCAGAGCATGATAAGCAAAAATAATGTGTCCTCTCCCAGAGCGAGAGGTTTTTTTCTAGCCAGGAGCGGTGCGTAACCCAGAAGCAAGTTAAGAAGAGCTAAGAGACCGAGTGAAGCAGGACAACTTATTTTGAGCGAAAAACACTTGAAGACGGTTTTACTGGAGAAAAAAATGAGGGAAGTGACAGTGAGCTGGATGAGGAAAAATGACTTGAGGAGACAGAGTTTTGGTGTAGTGAAGAAAATGGAAATGGACACAGTGAAATGGAAGAAAAAAAGAAATCGAAAACGGTTTTAGTATACAAGAAGAGGCGAGGCGTCTAATTTCACGCAGTAGAAACTACGAACCAAAATACAATCTAGTTGTATCTCTATTTCATTAAATTATATGTACTTAAGTTAACTTTTAATATTGCATGACCATTTCATCGCTGATGAAACTTCCTCACCTCCCAACACAGGTACCAGCAAAGCGGTCGTCGTGTCTGACTCACCGGATGTAGAGACTGTACCAGAAGCGTTGGCTAAATTGTCGAAGGAGCAGACGTTGGAGCACATCCAAAAAACCCTCATCCACAAAAAAAGCGAAGAGCAGAATAAGAATTACGTTAGTTGGGATATCCGGTTTTAAAGATGTCTAGTAGTTGTAGACCTCCTAGTACCTCTATATACTAGATCTTCCTCGACCTCGGAGCCAAGTCCAGTGCCCGGGCTAGACCTCAAGGGAGAGGCACTCGATGTGATGAAGGATGCCTGGCCTAATCTGTCCATTTCCATACTTTACTATCCTTTGAAGATCAAGGCCATTATGTTGAATGATTAGGAAGAGTAGCAAGATCGAAGCTGGGTTCTTTTCGAAGATGGAGATTTTTTTTGTCCGTCGTCGTCTTCTTCTCCACAGTTGTAGTAGTACTTGAAATGATTACTAGTACTACTACTACTAATTTTTAATGTTACCTAAGTAGCTGTACAACTTCAAGAACTTGTTGCTCTTCTAATTCCCGCATTTGGAAATCGTGATGCGGGAGAGCAAGCGTAAGGAGCAGCTGGAAAGGAAGCAGAGAATAGCTGCCGGCAAAAGTGCGCAGGCACTAAGGAAAGAAAAGAATCAAGAGCAAAAGCAAGAGCTGAGACGGGCCGCTAGAGATATGGAACAGCACCAAACATATAGATGAGGCCTGCAGAGCGAAGAGGAAACAACAACAAAGCTATCTAAAAAGTGGACGAGTCAACAGTCTCGGTTCCAAAATGAAAAGTAGAGAAAAGTAGACTAGCAGTAGATTACTAGACGGAGACAATAAACGGCTACCACTATTCTATCTACTTTCAGACCATCCTCCTCTAGGCTCCCTTTCGTCCTGCAACGTCAGTGCCCATACACCTAGCGACTAAGACTTTCAAATGCAATAAAAAATAAACGAAAACAAGGGACATCACCAGCCTTGTAGAAAAAGGACAACAATAATTTTTAATAGTAAACACTGCAAACCCGTCTCTCGACTGGGTATATCATTATCAACCATATTGAAGATGGCTTACTGCTCCTAGTTCGAGAGGGGACTAGAAAAACCTAGACAAACCTCAACCTCCTTCATACCATAGCGTAAGGAAAGGCGTGCACGGGGAGTCGATACTTCCACGAGTCCAGAGGTGCACCCTCACCGCATGTCTACTAGCGAAATCGCAAAAGGGCATACTGGAAAAACATTGTCGGAATCGCATTAAGGCTTGACTAGCTTTGGATTTTAGAGGTCGTTAATTATAGTTTGTGATTCATAATTATCATCATCCTTTTGGACACGCTTGACCTCTTCAAGCACATACAATTTGGTTCGTCAAGACTAGAGGGTAAATGAGAAAGAGAATGATGACTTCTCCAACGATTGAGTTCTTGTGCTGGTCTGTTCTTCTGCTCTAATCTCAAGAGGTCGACATCGATTACTTGACGGCAGTACGCATGCAGCGAACAACAAGTGGCTTGGTAGGCAGGAATTCGAAAACCAGAACTGGATGGCAAATAGCGGACTCGACAGCGGAAGTGCCAGTGGCACCATCAGCCAAGCGTAATGCGAAACTCACAACCCAACGACTCGGTGCCGCTACGTCAAACTCTATTACGGCCATAGTTTGTTGTCAACTTTGTAAACAGAACAAATGCACAACATGTAGGAGCAGAAGTAGGGGAAACCGAAATCGACGTCTTTTTAGAAGAAGTGGAGAGTGGTCCAGGAGTCTAAAGTGTGAGTGTCGCAACTATATTTTCGTTACAATTTATTTTCTTGTCTTCTCCTTCAAGAAGGTACAAGTCGGCTGAACGACCTCATTTCCAATTGACCACATGCAGCACCAGGTAACATGACATGACATGACATCTTCTTTCCCCATAAGCCTCTAGCTCTAACCTACGCCTCCTCGGAAGTTCGGGTAGTGCGGACCATTCCCTGTACAGCAACTTTTACCCAGCCTCAACGTCCTCGAGCGCGTCAGTAACCTCTTCAAAGAACAAAACCCACCTCTCTGGTCGTGGTGGTCTTTCTGGAGCAGGCACATCATCTTCTGTTAAGGCTTAGCCTAAGTATCTCTCATCTCTTTCTTTGGCTCTCTTTCTACAAGTTGATAATGATAAGAATATAATTTTTAATATACCTCTCCTAGTTAGGATGGCTCTACCACGACTATTTAAAAAGAAGCTAAGTAAGATGAATGTTGACAATCAATGATCTCCAAAAGCATCCATCTCCAAAAACTAAGTCAGTCTCTTCAGCGGTAAAACTATTGTATGCTCTAAATCCTTGACGATATCTTCGGGATCTGTGAGCAAGTTGAAGGCAGCGGCTTTCAAGAGTTCTACAACTACAACCATTAAGGCTCAACTTTCATTGGTCCCCATAATTTAGATTGGATTTATTGGAGAAATCGAAGAGGGTGGGGTCCCCTTGAGAGAACAGGGGAGATAGATGAAGGGAAAACAAGTAAGTAGAGAGATGTGGGGCCCCTCCCGTTCAGAGTCAGTGACCAATGACAACTGCTGACCTTTAATTCCTCTTCCTTGTCAAGTAGTACTGTAGGAGCTCCTGGCGCTGCGCAGAAAAAACTACACCTCACAACTTCCTCTTCATCTACTTCTTCTGGGATTACTGGTATTGCACAACAGATCTCTACTTCTTTAGCTGCGTCTGCACTCGCTGGATCCACATCTTCGAAGTCTACATTATCGGGATCGGGTGTAGGAACAAAAAATACCAGGGATAGAGAGGACGATACCTTCTTTCATGAATATTGTACCAACTACTCCAGTATTCCAACATCTTCAAGGGATTGGAAGCGAGCAGCGTTGCTACAACCAGTGCGGAGTGCTCGTGGAGGTCAGAAAGAGTACGACTCACCCACTGTCGACACCGATGAAGTGATGAGCAGTGTGTCCTTTCTGAAATTCAAGGAAAATGCCGAAGCACAGCAAATTATGACCTTGGTCTCGATGTGCTGGTCACTCATAAAATGTATAGTTCTTGCAGTCTGTCATATCGTCATTTATGGAAGATAAGTACGCACTTATACAGTCTATGCAAATGGAGTCATCGTCATGATGTACTTTTCTTAGTACTTTCCTCTAAAACCAGGCTCGAAATGGAGAAGCTGAGATTGACGCCAGATTCAGACGATGTAGACGAGGAAGATGAGGCCAAGCACGAAGCAGAAAACTATGTTCGAGGAAAATTGACCGGAAGTTTGGGACGACGACTCCTGAAAAAAGGATCTGAATCCGGTTCTGGTTCCACAACTACAACTGGCACTACAGGCGGAAGTAGTTCTCAAAACAACGTAGATAACTCATCTTCACATCCCGCGTCTACCAACGTCGACACCTCTTCTTTTCTGCACTTTCCTGAGGGCCTTCATTTTCAAGGTGGGAAAAAAACAACTCCGCAGGAGCTAGATCAACTACAGCAGCTTCGATTCCTAGAAGAACGAGACGGCGATGAAGATGACGACGAAGACGATGACGACACGGAAGATGAGACTACTCGAGAAGAACAAGGTGCGCAAGGACAGCACGACCTGTTGCTGAAAAGCCTAGCGGGTTCTTCGTCGAGTTACCTCCACATGGGGAGAGCAGCTGGAAGTGGTCTTTCTTCCTCAAACAAGTACAACAGCTGCCTAACGAGGATTCGTAAGAAAAACAACATCATCGTCGAGGAAGACGATGCTGACACGAGTGGAGACAACGAAGAAGGAGCACCTTCGAGTACAACTATGCTCTCAATTGCAGCGGCGCGAAAGAAACAGCATCATGACATCAAGATGAGGGAACTGTTGTTGAAAGCATCTTCTTCTAGTGCGTCTACCAAGACTAAGGCCACAACGTCATTGACAATCGATGTAGATGTTTTGAACAAGATCCTGGATCCGCAATTGAATGTTGATGATCAGGTGGAAAATGCGATCAAGATGGACGCTGTAGATGTTAGCGACGGAGATGATGAGGATGCCACAGAAGTGAACGTGGAACTTCCAAATTCACTTGGTATTGACGAGGACCTGGTAGGCGATAGTATTACAGAGAAGCGGACTTGTTCCTCTACTACTGCATCTAGCGCTACCGGAAGTAAGAACATGGCCACCAGCG
Source organism: Amoebophrya sp. A25 (assembly GCA_905178165.1). Classification (NCBI taxonomy): domain Eukaryota; class Dinophyceae; order Syndiniales; family Amoebophryaceae; genus Amoebophrya; species Amoebophrya sp. A25. Next base: position 201,093 of record CAJINU010000072.1, read on the forward strand.
CCAGAAAAAAGTTGCAAAGACTAGACGGAGATGAGGATATTTGTTCTAGTGAAGGTCCTGACAGTGACCGGACGGATGCTACTATCGCTTTTCTGAGAAGAGGAACATCTATGAAATCCGCGTCCGCAAAAGGTGCATCAGACGAGAGGGCAGAGATCCTTCGAAAAAAAGTCATGAACAAGAAGAATGACGAAGATGAGGAAGAAGATTCACACGACCGCTTGGTGTTTTCAACAACTACAAATACGAACGCTTCGAGAAGATTCCTTCAAAACAAGCTGAAGATTTCCTCTATGAACAAGGATGACGGTGAGGATGGACAACAACAAGATGACTCGTTCTCATCAACCAAGAGGACTCTGATAAAAGTTGGTGAAGATCCTTCAGATCCTTCAGCGTCGAGCAAGAGAAGTAATAGTAAAACTTCCAATACCTCTTCGTCCAATAGTAAGTCAACCAAAATACCAGAGGACAAAGAGGATGAGGATCACGATGATGATTTTAGCCACGAACAGGAAGATGAAGATCATGACTGTGACTCTCATATTACATTTTCGTCAACTAAGCAGGGAGGTACTAAGGACGAACTTGAACAGCTGGAACGCCTAGGGAAAGTGAAATCTGACTTGCGACGCAAGTCTGGAGCTGCCTCGGCTCTTCTACACGAGGAAGTGGCGCAGAGTTCGGAGGCAGATGAGAGCTCCGAAGAGAAACTGTCTGAAGAGTTGTCGCGATCACCTCTAAGGATCCACTGCGTAAATCGTGGGGAAGATGAGGCGTGAAAAATACTACGAAGATATTACGAAGGTGATATCGACGATGTACTAAAAGAATGATCTACTATACAACTACGATATGTAAAAGAATCTACTATACTACGATATCAAGAGCTAATATTAATTCTTAGAAATAGAACGGTGGATGAGAGATCGAGATGGAATATCTGCTCTTTTTATTTTCTCGATCAAACATCAGGAGAAGGTGCTTCCAGTTCGTGATCCGAAGGAGGTGATCCGATCCACGAATTGAGAAATCACTTGCAGCTATGCAACTCGACGTTATAAGAAGAATTTCATAGATAAAACATCACTTACGACTCTGCAACTCGACGTTGCACAGATGAGAATCAAATGCGACTAGGTGGACAGTAGAAGATTTTGAAACTTCTAGTCATGATAGCCAGGATAGAAAAACAAATGAGCTCCTCTGAATCACTTATTTAATTATGTTTTCATTCTTCTCTCGTTGGCTCACAAGCATCTACTCTTTTGGGGATCTTGTCATATCGATTCATCCTGCGTGTGGGTGCCACATGTCTATCGGGGAGGCACAGAAATAGAATAGAACGAGTTTCAATATTTTAATTTTTCACGACGCGGAACAGTCAGTGCCTCAGATTATAACTATCACAGTATACATTTAACTACAATTTTTATGAGTATTACATACAACTACTGTATCTCAATTCTCAAAATATCGGTCACTTGTAAATGTTGCATCGTAAAACTACTGTGTCTAAGTTTTGCTCAGGATCATTACTATGCCCCAAGAATAGTTCAATGTCAATCAATCTTCATATCACGACCGACGAGCAAAAAACAAAAAGTAATTTATTATGCATAATCACTTATAAATATACGTGATTTTGTTATTTGAACCTGATCCTCCTGGTCCACCTCAAAACGATGAAGAGCTACATCCGCTCAGTTGGCTATGATGTGCCTGCTCAGATAGGCCTAGTAGGCGTACCGCCTAGATGAGTGATTCTAGATGAGCGATTTGCTGGTCGTCCTGGGAAAAGAGACCATAGGCATAGATACACATACTTACAGTTGAACATAGTAGGTGGAAAGGAGCACTACTTAGCATAAATATTTGACCACGACTAGCACCAGCTCGTATTGAATTTTTTTTGGAGTATTTGAGAATGAGAAAAGTAACTAATGTGGAGGTCCTCAATGTGCGTGATTGTAAATACATAGGTTCCTCCAGCATACGTTCCTACAGAAGGCACACCGTCCTACAGGAACTTGTGCAAATATTTTCGTTTTAATACATGAAATGCAAACTATTTGCGATGTTGTTACAACAGGATGGGTACAAAAAGTTAGGGGCCAGTACAATAGGGGTATGTATTTTCGGCTATGATGTAGTAACTACTTGCTATTGGATTAGTTATTGGGTAGGTACCTAGAACTACTCGCTAAGCCTAAGGGTTTACATTGCTGAAACAAGAAATTCTTAATGGTTTATTTGTTTCATGCTCAGAAAATAAAAAAAGAAGCAAGTGATGAAATCGGGATTGAAAAAAATTGTATTCAATGAGAAAAGACGAAAACACAGCAGAACCAGAAGCGGATAGGATAACGTTGGAGTGGATGCTGGTCAAAGAACCAGCACCCACTTCTACGCAGCTGGAGCTGGGTTTATTTTGAACTGCAATGAATATGAATCAGCAAATATGAATAAGTTAATAAGTTAAAGTTTTGTTCTTGCACGGAATAAACACAACTTACAAGAATCATCTCCAATTACTATTACTAATAGCAGCCTTTATTTATCTTTTTGTCAATTGATTGTCGTTAATTCATTGTTCTGGGTGTTTTTATCAGGGGTGCGACCGAGAGCACAACTACCGCAACGAACCGCAGAGAACATAAGGAAAACCGTATAAGTTCAGTATGGAGGAATTTAGCTCGTCCAAGATCTTTCGGTATGCAATCGGCGTTTCGTATTCCTTCTAGTAGATTGTATTGATGTAGATGTGCTATGAGTATAGCAGGTTATTATTAGCGACACACAAGATGAATTCTTTTGAGCCTTCAAGTTTATGAAATGTCTGGCAATCAACTAGTACACCATTAAAAAACACATGATCTTCTACCTACTTGCAATGCATGATCGACTTTTTCCCCTCACGACCCATTCACCGGGGGAATGAGATTGTGAAGTAACAAGTGGAAACCTAGCCGCCCGCAACACCAAAGCTTGTCTTAATTCTTCTCAATTTCAAATTCAAACAAGGTTTATACTTAATCAACTGCTGTGTTGTGTTTGTACGTATTATACCTATTTTTGTATCACTTCTTAGTTTAACAAGTATCCATTCAGTCCTCGAAGATACAGAAGTTGTTGAATCCTGTAGTTTTTTTTATTTCAAATTCTTTTCTTTCAAATTATTGGACCAGACCAAAAAGATCTATCATGTTGTCTGCCGAGGAAATATCAATAAGTTTAAGTAGATGCTTCATCGCAACAGAACGGGAACTTTAGTTCCTGAAGTTGAAGTTGTTAACTTATATTATTTAAGTATTCACGACTCATTTTGTAATTGTAATCAGGGCTGAGGCGGGAACCCCCTGATCCTAATTGTAATCAGATTCATGAAGATGGGAAGTGCTTACGTAGGAGGGAACTATGTTTGTGTGAGAAGTAGAACGTGTACAAATAACAAATCTATCGTTTATGATGAAGTACGTTTTCATCACATTCTTGTCTTGACCAGAGAGAAGCAAATTCTTACGGTAGTTAGTACGTAGAAGTCTCTGGCAGTATGAGGGTCGAAAGAAAAACAATCAGCCATAACTCGTTTCTTTTTTGAAGATGATAAGTACTAGCCGACAAGATGCAGGGGATCATGTCGATGTTGCCAAGATGAAGGAGGCCTACAATCGTTGTGATTGAGCAGCCTTTATTTCAGAAACCTATCTGGTTGTAATCAAGCGCAGCTGTTGTCCTGCATAGAAAAAGGAATGGTAATGACTTGTTCTTGAACAGAGAAGCGCTAGCTTCGCAGTACTATCAACATACGATTTATTAGTATCGCGCAAAAAAACAAGGGAAAAACAAGAACGCATGTAGATGTATAAGCCGACTATACGTTGGTGGGACCACATCGCGAAATGAGGCTGGAAACGTAGTCTTTAATCATATAATAGTGAAGTGTTCATCGCAGTCAAGCTCAAGTGAAGAGGCATTGCGCTTAGCCTTACTTGTTTGTCGCAATTATGCAGATGCCAGATGGATCCTCTTGATCCGTGGTTGGTCCTTCCGGTTGGAGGACAGTGGTGTGGTCCATTAGCATAGCGTCTTCATGCTACATGGTGATGATCTTGAATATTGGTAACGGACTAGGTAGCACCAAAGAATAACCGAATTTCGTAACGACGACTACTACTACTACAAAAATCCCAACTCTCTCCAAAAATAAAAGACCACAATAAGATCATGAAGTTGAAGATGTTTCAACATCTTCGTTTCTCCTGTCTCATGGGAGGCGCAACCGCCTCCCTTGGTGCACACGCAGCGGCCGCTTGGTCTTCTGCTCCCCCTGATGCACTTCACGCTCGAGGAGAGCTCGAATTGTTGAACATTTTTCCTCTGGTTCGCGATGTCCCTCTCTCTGAAATCTCTACGGAGGGTGCTTTGTATGTGCTGCGCTCGTTTGCGGATCAACCCTTGGTTCTGAGGTCCAACAAAATCGCTGCCCAAATCGATAGTACCAAGGATAGCAAGGACAAGACATTGACGAAGAAGCAGAATGCGCATAAATGGTTTTCTCTGGACATTGGAGGTGAATTGGCATTGCGTATGCAGACGTCCTTGCCTAAACCGCCAGTTTTCGCGACTAATGTCTCGAGTGGAGAAGATGAGGACTCGGAGACGAATTTTCTTTAAGGCCTATGCATGGATTAGTACAGTGATAGAACAACTGAAAGCGCATAGTAGAAGAGTTAAATCTTCGTCTTCCGTTGGAGCATCTGCTCTCTAGCAAGTAACCGAATATCTGACTTCCTATGTCACCTCCATGTCTAGTACTCTAATCTGCCGCTTACCAAACCCCCTTGGAACAGGCCACCAGCATCAAGCAGTTGGTTGCGCGTGTCGCCAACGAACCGGAGACCTTCTGGGAACCTGAGATCGTGACTAGTCCTACTGCTACAGGCTCGTTGCTGCATTCTGCGATCACTGGAGGAAATGTCGTTCTAGTCCAAGAGATCCTGGACATAGTCGCGGGCGTCGAAGATGAAGACCACATGGTGGAGGTGGAAAAAGCAGCCTGCAGGAGCAGAACGAGTAGTAGTTATGGTTCGTTTATTCTTGTTGTACTAGAGGTCATTGTGATTGAAGTCTTCGAGGGAAGAGCAACAGTATGCTAGATTATTTTTCTGCATGATTACGAATATGATTAAGTATCTTCTAACTTCCCGGCGACTGCTCCTCTTTCAGCACAGCTACTCTTCTCTCTTCTGCACGCGAAGAGTCCTCGAGGAATGGAACTAGTACAACTGCAGCACCTTGTTGCGGACCAACAGCGAACACCTTCTTGCGCCGGTACAGTCCAGGACGCGCGTCTGCACCTCCTGGTGGTGTCAACATGGATGTTACTTCAGTGTGGCGTGGACATGAGCAAGGTCGTGTGGCTGCACTGGGAGATTCTGGGCATGGTCGCAAACAACGTAGGATCGAGGAAGAAATGTTTTCGACGCAACAAAGTTCCACAACTTCTACTGGCCATGCGATTTTGCCGCACCTGTTGTTATGGCTCGTCCCAGCGAGTTGTTGTCTACTTAGATTGATTCATCTAGGAAGGAAACATGCATATTTATTGATTGAGTTCGTATGCCTGTTCCTTATCTGAAGATATTTTGTTTCCCCTTAATGAGATGCTGTGGAAAAGACTGTGTGCATACTTATCAAGATGATCAAAAACTGCGCTAATGTTCTCCACCATCGACCCCTACGCTGACGTGATCGAACCGATTACAACGGCTGCCGATGTGGATGCCGAGACCCCGAACATCGACGAAGTGATGGCTTTGTTGCTCACACGCTACCTGAATCGCGAGAAGCGTCCCACTCTTGGTGATGAGCTTATGGGCAGCGGCGTGTCCACGGTGTTGATGCATGCATTGCAAGCCTGCAGCAACTACTGGCAAACAAAATTGGACGAAATCAATGAGGAGGAAGAAAAAGAAGAAGAGGAAGTAGTTGGACAAAGTAGTAGTACTAGCCCCAATGATGCGGATGGAGAAGGCGAAGACGAAGACCAGGTGGATGATGAGAAAAGTGCAGGTTCTTCCGGTTCATCTGGTAAGATGCAGAAATTCGTCGATCATTATGGATTTCAGTCAGGTAAGGTCAACATTTAGTGTCCATCTTTCTCGGCTTCTTGGTACCCTTTTCCCTTGTATTCTCATGAAATACAAGGTACAAGGGGTCAAGATGAGGGGGCCGAGATGCAATCTCGCAGACTCTAAGTCAGGAACTGAAGCTGAAGGAGAAGATGATGACAACAACAAAGGCAAACACACCGGCGAAAAGGATGGTGACGTGGTATATTTTCCGGATACTGCTGCGTCGACGATGTGCACTCTGATGCTGAACGAATTGATGTTTCGCGGAGCAGATATTTTTCGATTGTTAAGAACGTCATGGTTGTGTAGTTTTTGAAGTAGACCAACTTCGTGGGTTCAGTAGAATTTCTAGAACACAGAATCAAAGGATAAGTACTTATACCCCACCACAGGAATGAACTCTAGCTTCTAGCTCTAAACTTGACAGGCAATGTGGAAAAGCGTGAGCCTCCTGCGCAGATGAACGCACTGCATTTCGCGATCTCAAAACCTGTTTTAGCGCCTGAAGTTCTGGAAATGCTTTTGCAGGGAGCGAGAGGTAAGTACCTAACAGTACCAAATCGTGATAGAACAGAAACATGTGGGTTTCTTATGACAGGATCGGAAAGATGAATTTATCGCCATGCTGACATCATACCTGACTGTTGTACTTGTAGTTGAAGTTTTCTGAAAATTCATCTACGTTTTCCACCTATCTTGATCTTCAGACCGCCATCTCGCTCAAGGAGGCAACCAGGCTGAGTGGATGGAGAAGATCAATCGCGCAACTCCACGCGACGACGGTTTGCTCTCTCCCCTGCATATGGCTGCACAAAGTTCCGATATTGACGGCATCGAGTTGCTCTACCAATACGGTGCTGACCCTTTGGCTCGCGATGTTGAGGGCAAAACGGCGTTGTTCCATGCTGAAAACGCTGAGATGGCCAAAGCTCTGGTGTGGGAAGCAACGCGTGCGTCACTGCTGCCACCGCGTTCCGAAAGAGTGAAGGAAAAGTACTTCAACCTGCCAGAAGGTATGGAGGCTATGACCTACGTTGAGGGAGAAGACCATGCTAGCACACGTCCTAACACGAAATTTGATGCTGATTTGGTCAAGAAAATGCTCTTCGCTACGGATGAGACCGGTGCCACAGTTTTGTCTCATGCTGTGACGACCATGGCTGACATTGTCGACGAAGCACCTCGTGGGAAGAAGAGGCCGCCAACTAGAGAGGTGGAAAGAGAGGCTGGCGAAACGACTAAGGAGTTGTTGGAAACGCTGATCAAATTCGCTGCAGCAGCGGATGGTCGAAAATTTGAGGCAGGTATTTTTCTACTTCAACAGTACTAGACTAGTACAAATGGATTATATGAATGTGACAGTCGTGAAAACCATGATTATGATATCATTTCATGATGTAGTCCCGCTTGAGATTGAGGTGGGCTGCTTGTCTCTACAAATCAACCCACGTGGATCCCAGACATCGTCAACTTCCGCGAAGGCAGCTTCGGAAAGACTGCTCTCTTTCGCGCTGCTGAGCAGCAAAAATGGGGCATTTACAAGCTGTTGGCTGAAACCTATCATGCCAACGACCTATTGGGCGATGGTCAGGGGCATGTGCCTCGACAGATGCGTCGCGCTTTTAAGGTGCTTTTACTGAACAACAGCGGTAAATGTGCATCTTCAGCTGGTGCAGGACGGTCGACCTTTATGGGGGGAAGTGTTAGAGGAGAAGAAAAAGAAGAATAACTAAATGCAGCAATTAACGTCACCTCTTGTCAGGCATATCAGTCAATCAATCACTCACATGGAAGTAGACCTTGATCTTGACAGATTGCTTTATCCTTATGATCGTGAAAACTTCTTACGACGTCGAATCTAGCAGTACTAGTAGGTGAAAGCGAATATCAGTGAGTAATCAAAAACTGAAAACAAGCGAATAACAAATACATTCACCGAGTATCTGCGATTGTTATCTAGATTACTTACTCGCTTATTTCAGTCTATCGAGTAGTTATGAATACATTAATACGGTCGTCGGAACTCGTCCTACTTCTGCTTGTACTTCTAACGGCTCCCGCATGCCTAATAACGCAGCTACAACAACGTCAATGGAAGCCCTCGTTTCTCCGCTCAGTTCCGATTCGGAGTCCATGGATTTCGAACAGGCGGATGAAGAAGAGGAGGAAGAGAAGGCGATGAAGAGTTCTAGCGAGTCTATGTCTTGATCGTTGAAGAGTTCTACATCTACTAGTTTTGCTGGAGTCTACGAAGTAGACCACTAGACAAGGCTAGAATAAGTACTTCACGGAGGAGGTGAATATGAAACCGCTATAATTAACAACATCTAGTACTTCAAGAAATTTTAGGACTAGACTCAATTAGAAGATTTTCTACTCGATTCGAGGATTTTGATAGAAGATTTACAACTTCGCTCTGACTGCAGGAGGTGGTCGAGCATGTTGTACTCGATAGAAGATAAGTACTAACATGATGTGCTTCCATCCAGCAGACGTCCGCTAGTTAGCACATCCTGCTTACTCCTCAAGATGAAGCGAAGTCTAAAATCTACTGCAATACCACGTCCTCGGGGCTCACACAGACATATAGAGAGAACACGCATAGGGACACTAGCATAGCTACACGCAGATGGATGCTCAGAGGGAGTTTATAAGAATTTCAAATCATGTCTTCAATCTAATGCTAATGATCTGATGTAGTTGTAGTTGTAGGTAAGAAATCTTTGTATCTTCAAAAACATAACGATGGATGGATTAAAATCGCTAATAAATATGCTAAGAATGATTTTAAAAAGGCGTTTTTTCATAGATATGAGGGAAGCAAAAAGCTGTTATGGTGTGAGGGTGACGAAAGAAAGCTTGTTGATGTATAATTCATTAGGGAAGTTTGTGTGTCAGTGTACGAAAAGATTGGGACGCGTCTCTCGTCCCTGGGATGTTGTCAGCGGACTTCTTATTTGCAGACATGATTGCCGCATGATGCTTACTCCGCTAAGGAATCACTGTCAGCCAGAAAGATGAAGCCTCGACGTTGGGGACGATTAGGGTACGACCAGAAGTGATATATTTTGAGCCGGAAGTTATGAGCTGTATGGTCGTGTAACTTGGTCAAACTGGCGGTACTGGTGGGCCTCCTCTAACCTCAAAAACCCAGCATCACAACAATTTACGACTAGATTTAGAAGACTTAACGAACCTAAGGAGAAGAACCAGAAGTTAGCACAAGCAAGTGGTTCAGTGACAAATACCTCTTTTCGAAGTTCTAGCGAAGATGAGTTCGCTAAGGAATCACTGTCAACCAGAAAGATGACCTTTGACTTTGAGGCACACTTCAATTACATATATGTCTCGACGTTTTTTCATTTTCGCAAGAAACGATTTTTAACTCAACAACTACTGGTGGCACTCTGCCTAACTACTCAGAGATTGCCAAAGAAGGCACTGCAGTTTCTGCGCGGGGGCAGGAGGAGCAAATACTATGTGAGAACACCAAACAGCACATGATTGTTGTGACGAAGGCAGTGGAGTGTGAGTAAGGAGGCCCATCTTCATGCTTTCCACATACTATCTTAGAATGGAAAGGTTATCTTCCCCCTTGCTCCACGCGGCTTGGTAGTTGCTCCAGCACTCTTGCTAGAGCTCAAGAACCAAAAAATAGTTTCGCATGATGGTTTTCAACTTTATGTACTTAAACGAGTAGGGCATCTCTGATGTGAGAAAATCCTACCAGAACACTTTTTTGTTCACTATCATAACTATGTGACCAGTAACTACTCGTAACCAAATAAAACTAAACAGACAATCAAAATGCCAAATCCCGTATCCGGTGCGTTCTCCCATGCCGACGTGGCATGCCAGGAGCTCGACTTGCTCGAAAGGGAAGCACTGGAGAGTGATGACTTCGATCCTATTGGCTTTATTAACCGGCAATTCCCTACCGAAAGAAGCTTGCAGGGCGTCGATGGTGTCATTAAGGCTTCATCTTGAGAAGAATCCTTCCTCTGTTCGTTGTCATTGTAGAATGAAGGACTCACGTCTCAATCGAATGTCAATCGTAGATGATAATACACCTCACTCATTTTCTCATTTTCAAGGATGACAAACTTCTACTACACCTTCTCTACGGACGAGAAACTTCTCTACAACATCAAAGAGGATTTTCAAGAATCAAGATGCATCTGGAGCATCTGGTCCGATTTCGTCGTTGCGATTTCTAATGTCATTACGAAATTGGACCAGATGGTCGCATCGATCGAGCAAGAAGTGAAAACTGCGATCCACGCTCAAGCTAAGACTGGGTTTCGAGCCAGGGAGGACCTAGATGAGGCCAAAGCAGCAATGGCGGACTTGCTGACGCGGGTGAAGAGCGTCCAGCAAAAGAGTCAACAGAGTGAAACACTCGTGCTGGAGTTCTGCAGGAACCTGAAGTTCTTGGATTTAGCGAAGAAAAACCTCACGAATACGGTTACGGGTACTTAGTCTTACCGCTTCATCAGGAAGTTCGCTGATAAAATACACGGCAAGTAGACTTCAGGCCTTCATCTACTACAACGGACTACTTCACTAGAGAAGAAGAACTAGAATATTTACTGCTTGACCACGTTATTTTTACATTTATACTAGAACACTTCTTATCACCTCCCTACGTTGCAGGTTTCAAGCGTTTTGTGATGCTTGTCTCCGCACTAGAACAATTGCGTCGGCTCGCAGCCGATCGCAAGTATCGACAGGTCTCGCATCTTCTCAGCGCGTGTGAGGAACTTGGTGCGCATTTTGAGGCCCTGGCAAAAGTCGTCCATAAAGTCGACGAGCTCCTGCGTCAAAAAGACGCCCTTCTCGCGGATTTGAAAGCACAAGTGCTGGAGGACTATGACGCCATACTGGATCCGACCGAGAAGGACTTGAGGCGTGAAGATATCCGAAATGCGGCACACTGTGTCAATTAAGGCTCAGCTTTCAATGGTCACCGTTGAGATTGGAGTCACTGAGATCGAAGAGGCGACCCCTTCTTGAGAGAACCAACAGGGGAAATAAACGAAGGGAACAAAGGGGAGAGCTTTGAAGGGGGTCCCTTCCGTTCAGAGTCAGTGACCATTGAAGGCTGAGCTTTAAGTCAATGCTATGCCTGTTGCTGTGAGGGATGAGATCGTGACACGATTTTGCCTTCGAATTTTGGAGGACTACAAGACGATATTCGCGGTAGCAAATGACCAATTATACGTTGGGCAAGGAGGCGCTGCGTCGTCTGGAGGAGCATCGTCAGCATCAGGAATTAGTGCTTTGGGTGTGATTACGCCAGGCGAATATGCAGGCTTAGAAAACGTGGAGCGACGCTATGCATGGTTGAGAAGGGTTACGGCTTTCATATCCATTGATTATAAGATACATGATGTTGTCAATTATACGGCTGTCATATCCATTGATTATAAGATACATGATGTTGTCATTGTCAATTACATCCTCACTTCAGAAGTTCAACATTGAGTAGATCCCCTTCTCTGCCTGGCAACGCCTCTAGCTTTATCCCGCTCTCTTCTAACACTCCACTGAAGGAGTTCGACGACAATTATCTGGAATTTTTCCCGTCCAACTGGGAGGTTCCCTGCAGTCTCTGCGAACATTTTTGCCATATTACGCGTCAACATTTGGTTGAGTTGCTTGGAGCATCCCATCACACAGCCGATCCAGAACTCCTAGTAAGAGTTCTCCGAAAATCCATCGACTTCGAAAACGACTTAGCCAAGAAGTACCAGAAAACGGAAAAAGCAAGTGGCACGAGGCATATTTCAGAATATGTGGATCCAAAGGTAGCAACCGGTTCTGGCGATGATCCAGATCAAGATGCGGAGCCAAAACTTCCAGCTTCTTTTGCCAAGTATGGATATCAGCCACCGCCAAGAGCCGGATCGCCCAGCAGTGCACGAGAACCAGGAGGAGATGCTAGTACTAGTCCTGGCGGTAATAATATACTTGCTGGAGCTGGAAAAAACGCCCTAGTAGTAGCAGCAGAAGACCGCGAACCTCACATTCCAAGGTTCCGTGGTATCATATCGGAATGTTTTGAGTGTTATTTGGGAACGTGGGTGAATCATGAAGCTGCAAACTTGAGGAAACTAATTCCAGACACCGAAGAACCGCACGAAACATCTAGTTCTTCGATGATTATGACTATACCAAATACTTAGGATGAATACGAGGAACAGCACGACGGACGTTGAACAGTCATTTACTGTACATTTGTAGTCTTGTTTTTATCTTAAGGGTAGGTTAAAGGTGCTTTTGTTTCCGTTTGTTATGGCTCTCCTAAGGGCGGGGACAGCCATAACAAGCTGGATAGACGAACACCAAAAGCCTACCTCTAGTTTATCTTGAACGCGGGAAACTAGTCCCAGCATTTCTAATTCTAGTGGCTTCGGTCTCGCTGCACACGAAGACAAGGATGACGACGACGAAGAAGACGCAGAAGATAGCCGATACGTCTTCCCCTCAGCGCCAGCTCTGTTTGACGCCATGCGACGAGTGATGCTCAAATGCGCATCTTTCAACATCCCGCAGACGATGTTCGAAATCTTTTCGCTTTTTAAGCAGACGGTCCAGCTCTACTGCGGAACCCTGCAGAACAGAGTTCAGGCAGCGACGACACTGTACTTGAAGGAACTGGAGACGGAACAGCAAATTGCAGCTCAGTCTACGCAAAGTGCTCCTCTTGCGGTAGGTGGACAGGAAGGTTTTATGGATAAAACGTTTGGTCGGAAAGTGTTCCAGGAGTAGAAATATAAATATATGTTCCAGGGCTCAGGGCGGGAGGCCCCCCCCCCCCCCCCC